>JANRGW010004263.1:1365-32152 GCA_024733675.1 Psilopsiagon aymara | reverse complement strand
GCCCAGAGAAGCTGTGGCTGCCCCATCCCTGGCAGTGTTCAAGGCCAGGTTGGACACAGGGGCTTGGAGCAACCTCCCCTATTGGAAGGTGTCCCTGCCTGTGACAGGGGTTGGAAGTGGGTGAGCTTTAAGGTCCCTTCCAACCCAAACCACTCTGTGATTCTATGTGTACATGGGTGAAGGTTTTGTAGATTAACTGTGCAAAAATATACCAGGTACTTGCAGAGTCTGTTTAGTATTTGGCTGTATGGGAAGTGAAGGCGAATAGTGCACGTTCCAGGGATATGAAGTGTGCTCAGTTCAGTTAAATGCATGCGCCTGAATTAGTTGTATGAAGTTGGCTTGTTTGCCATTTAGCTTCGGTTTGTTTTTTTCTTGCTTGTTTGTTTATCTGTGAGTTTTGTCTGTTTAAGTGGATAATTAATGCTGGCATGATCTTCCTCGCAAAATCTGGTATGAAGCATCATGTCAAAGCTTTTGCAGGAGGCATTTGTTTTCTTTTTTCAAATGCCTTCCATGCCATTCCCACAGACATTTATTAGCAGACAGTTAACTGTGCATCTCGAGGCAATGCTGCTTTCAGCCCTGCTGGTAAGGCAGAGAAGATTTCAGTGCCCTACACACCCCAGGTCATCGCTTCCCTTTATCCCTGTTCTGCTTCCTGGCTGCCGGTTCCACAGCTGAGGTAGGTTGAGCATTAAAAGTAGGCTCTGTCCTCTGGAGAGCTGGGGCTAATCCCCTGTAATATCTGCAGTCATCACTGTGCTCTACTAAGCAAACCTCCTAAGGTGCAAGCCGTGGCTTATTGAATGTCCTCTCTTCCCTCCCAAGTATGAGGAAATCAGGCCAATGTTTCCAGCTGCGATGCATGCTGAGGGGATGAGATGAGAGAGGGAGTTGCAGCTGCAGAAGTGCCTCTGGCATCCAGGATGCTTATTTAAGTGACTAGCGTAGAAGACTTCAACTTCCCATTGTTTGCTTTGGGTTTTTGATTCATTAGTGAAATGGTTTAGAGTTGTTTCTGCATTTGCTTGTTTGAGGCTGCAGCCTGGTCTCCCCAGAAGTGTTCCTCATGTGTTGTTCAAGTGTTGCTTCTCGTTCCTGTTTTATCTTCATTTCAGAAATGCTCATGCAGTCTGAATCTGGCCAACTGGTTACTTATTGTGTAGGTAATGGGGTAATTTGGGTTGTTTGGGGTTCTCTGAGTTAGCTGCTAGGAGATTTTGAGTTAGAGTTAGGGTTAGGGTTAGAACAAGGATCAGAGCAGCAGCAGGAACTTAAAGAACTCTAATTACTATATTATTGCATAATATAGTAATATGAGAGGATAATATAATTCAGGCAAAACCCTGAAATGCCTCATTGACCCCTCTGGGGTGTGATGAAGCAGGTGTTACAAAAGTGCTAATCTAAAGCTTGCAATCTTCATGTGGAGGACAACTGAGCATAAGATGTAAAGACCCCACAGACTCGATCCATTGGAAAGCGGCCCTGGCTGTTTCAGTTCCTTTCTAGAACCTTTAAACAAGAGCTTGGGGTGGCTCGAGAGCAGAGGAGAAAGGACAGGCGTTGTGGTGAGCTGATGGAGGACTAGTGACCTCCAGCTGAAGAAAAGTCCAAGTAAGGAAATGCTGCTTTTTCAACTGTTTGCTCACCCTAACAATAGAAAATCACATCTCCTGTTCACTGTGGACAGAAGGATTTATGAGTTCTGGTATGTTCATGCAGCTGCTGGGATGACAGTGATTGCTGCTGAAGCTCTTTGGCAAATAAGATTATATTTTAGTGGTGTTAGCCCTGAAAATTAACCATTTCTATCAGAAAATAGGAGAAGATTGCCAGATGAGCGTTTCAGAATCCAAATTCCAATCATCTTTAGCAAACAGTGCAAATCCTGTCTATTGCAGTTTAAGGTTTTGCTTTAGCAATCAGGATTCATAACATTAAGCATTGCCTCTGTTGCCATTTTAGTAAGAAAGCGAAGTAGAAACTTATTCTCTACAGCATGGAAAATGGGTGAGTGCTTGGTGTTCCTAAACTCTATTACATGAAAAGCAGGTGAGTAATGCAGTGAATGGCAGTAAAATGCTCACATCAAAGTAAGTGATGAGAGGATGGGTGACCTCAAACTCGCCCTCACACACACACACAAATCTGAAACAATTACCTGTACCCTAGCTCTGTGCTCTTCTAATACCTGTCCATGTATTACTCTGCTCTGTTCATCCTTACCTGACCCACTTGAAGCATCTTGAATAAGGGTGTTCATGCTTTAGGAGTGTGAGTGTGAGCTTTGACCAGACCGGTGGTTAAATGCTAAAGAAAGCCTCTTGAAATGTGTAGGTTGTTGGTGTTATGTCTTCCTGGCATGCTGTTCCCAGGACACCCAAACCAATGTGGCCATCCTACGTAGATGTGAATCATGGGATCAGAGAATGGTTTGGGTTGGAAATGACCTTAAGATCATCCAGTTCCAACCACCAGAGCAGGGACACCTCACAGTAGGCCATGTCACCCAAGGGCGAATACTGCTAGGGATGGAGCATTCACCACTTCTCTGGACACCCTGTGCTAGCGCCTTAGAAGAACTTCTGCCTTAGATCTAGCCTGAACTTGCACTGTTTCAGTTTGAGCCCATCACCCCTTGTACCTGATAAGGAATCCTCCTCCATCATCCCTGTAGCCCCCTTCAGATAATCCTTTCCAGCAGTTTCATACTGATCCAACCCTTGGTCTGTCGCACCTTTATGCATCTTCCCTTTAGAGGTTATCATGACTTCCCATGGCAGCCCCAACCGATTGCTGTTCAGAGTGGGCTGGTACCTGCAGGCTTGCATGTGAAGGCTTGCCATGGGAGCCTTGGCTATTAGACTTCCTTGGCATTTCTGAAAGAGGAAAAATGTGCTCTTGTGGTGGACTCTGACTTCATGCAGTGGTTTCTGTTTCTCTTGCATGATAGCTGTGAATGGAAGAGGCTGGAGGGCTTCCTCCTGGCATCACCAGATATTGCATATTCCCAGCTTCTATATTTTATAAACAGAAAAGCAGAAGGAAGCACTCTTCAGGAGGTGCAAACCTGCACTACAGATGAGAAGGTGCCTCAGTTCTGCCTTCTGATCTTGCTCCCTTTGGGCAGCTGAACCTCCTGATCCACCCCTCTGCCCTCATGTTCTCAGCTCAGGGGTCTCCTGCTCTGCCAGGGAATGGGGCTGCATTCCTCACAGCCTGCATCAGGGGGGCGGGACCTGCCTTAGGACTCTCTGACTTCCCTCCAAACCTTGGGTCTGTCCGAAGTCACCCACAGTGGTGGCATTTTGAACCCGAATGTGTGATAGGAATAAGGTAATGGGTTCAGCAGATCCCTGGTGCAGCGCAAGCAGACTCTACTGGGGCTTCTCATTGAGGCTTTTCTCTAGCATGTGACAGAAATTTCCATACAGCTCTATCAGCTTTTAGCAAACAAAGCAGCTGCCACCCTGATGTGCAGTGGCCAGATGCACTTTACTGCTTCTCCTAGTAAGAGATGTAAAGCCCTTTGATTTGCTTGCTAAAACAATTTGTAGATGTGTAGCTTCAATACGGACCTCAAAAGTAGGAAAATGTGAACAGAAACCTATTTCAGATTGACCTGTATTGTCTCCTCAGCCTCTGAAATTCTTACACATCTACGCCATAGTGTTAAGTTGGGCGATCTCAAGTGAAATAGATCTTTCTTGCTTGGAGGAACTGTAGGTATGAAGTATCATTATTTAAGGTCCTATAAAAACACTGATGTGAAGAAGTATGTTTCTTTGCTTTCACTGGAAATTTAAATGTAAGTTTAGTATGTTGGATAGTCTGTTTTCATCTGTTTTTTTAAATCAAGTATGTCTAATTTCTCTCTCTGTCTTTTTGTCTTAAATAGAGATTCATCCTGCAGTGAAACCAAATGTAATAAGGTCAACACCAAGCCTTCAGACTCCAAGTGCAAAACGACTGCTTGCACCCTCCAGTCACTCTTCATTAAGTATTTTGGGGAAAAGAAACTACAGCCATCATAACGGCCTTGATGGTATGTGGAGGAATATCAAAGAAATGTTCTTTAAGTCTCTGAACTCTGGCCTGAGATGCCACTAAGTAAGGTGGTACAGACCAACAGAAATGTAAGATAGGGATAACATGTCTGTAGCACTGATTCTTACTGCAGTGAATGGTGGCGCTTATTCATTGAATGTGAGTATATTAATGCCATCTCTTAAACTCCTTTTATCATTTTTCTTACTAATGTTAATATAAAAGGACAAGAAAAGAATAAAACAAATATGGTGAAGACAGCAATGCAACATGTTTTGGTTTAGCTTCTTGCATTGCATTTTTCCTGTGAGATGCAACTTCTATAAGCCGTTACCTTATTCGTTCTGTAATTGTTGAGATTAGAAATTTCAAAGAAGTTAGGTTCTGAAATAGACCGGTCAGGGCATGATCAGCTCAAAAGAGGTTTCATGCTTCACAGAATGTGGAAATGAGGTAGGAATGAGGGGGACTTGCCTTTTAGATGATAGAAATTGTGTTCCAAATACAGGAAGAAAAACTTGATCCATTATCCATCCTCTTTCCATAATGATTCTGTCCTTGCCAGTGCTCTTTGTGAAGTGAAATTGCCTCTTGTACATTTAATAACACCTACATAGAAATCACCAGGTACTTTGACAGAAGGTGGGTATTAAGAAAACAGGATTTCTTGGACCTCTGCTCAGTGATGCAGTAGGCAAGTCACATGCATGGATGGCCACACAAGCCATTTGGTGGACCAAGATGACATCCGTGTGACTTGTACTTGGAAGGAAGTGAAGACATCGATAGGCATAGCCATAAATGATGAATTTCTACTGCAGTCTTGGGGGTGAAGTCCTGTGTGGATGGTCTGGTAGTTGCTGGGTGGGAATGTGAGCAAAGGCTGCTTCCCTGCTCCACCAGTGCTGGCCATTAGACTGAACTCTCCATGTGAGCTTTGAGTGTCGAATGACTGCCACCTGGAAATAAAGGTGAGGTTCCATTTCTTCTGCAGAGATGGCTGTAGCAATGCACTCGAGGTAAAGGTTATGATGATGATGTCCCTGTAAGGAGGCATGCTTGGAAGTCTTGAAAGCTTTCTCCTACTTAGTACAGATTTGATTCTCAAAATAAAGAGTATATAAACCCAGACATTAACCACACTGAGTAGATTGGCTCGAACAGCAAACTGTGCTAAGGCAATTTGTACAAAGTAACATCTAATTAGATAAATCACTATTGAGACCTGTAGTTCATTGCTTCAGGAGGTGTCTACTGCTGCTTATCTCTTTTCTGTGAAAACATAACTTACTGGAAAGCATCTATCCTAAATAACTGAAGTCTGTATTCATTAGCATAAAGTATCTATTTTAATATTTAAAAGTGGCTGCTTTGGGTCTTATCCTGGCTGCTGTCTTTAATTAAAAGCCTGCAAAGTGTAAAAAAAATGCATAGAAAAAGCAACAAACCAGTAGTAATGATACTGAACAGCACAGGTCTTCTTTTCCTTTTGACTTAAAACCAGTTATCTTTAATATTTACCATTAACTCCTCCTCTGGTTATTGGTAAATATAAACTATTTTCTCTCTTTTTGTTTTGTGCAGTGAGAGGTTTTGCCAGGCTCCAGAGGTGTCTGTATTGTACTGGAAAGCTTTTTTTGGCTCCAAATGCTATCGATTGTTGCAGGGTGTATTGCATAGTATCAATTAACAGGACCCAGAAATCCTGCTATGGAGGTGATGATGTATTCTGTCTTTCAATGCATACTTCAGTGAAATGAGCAAACAAAAGGGAGCACAGTGGGCTTATATTAAGTCTTATCTCTTGCTATTTTCATAGTCTTAATGTTATTGCCATTGTAATGTCTGCACCTTCAGGTTTGCTTTTTTCCAACAGTATTAGAAATTTGTTGTAAAGAAGCTGTATAAACATGTTTAAGATAGACAATAATTGACAGCATTCAAGTAACTGTCACTTAGGCTTGTGCAAATAGATTGGTATATTTAAAATCAGCCTTCCTGCCTGGGTGAGTTGAGTACCATATATTGTTATTAAAAGGCAGAAATTTGTTATTAACAAAATGGAAATTACTGGCTCTTAAATAACGCAGTGTAGCGTGGAAATGACACTTCTTTATGCCTATATAGGGGAGTGGGGGAAGATTACAAGTTAATGCTTGTTTTAATGCTTGTAAGAGGAATAAACAAAAACATTGCTAGTATTTCTTAAAGAAGCCTTATGTTGGCTTGAGTCTTGATTTTTGGCTAATGCAGCACAAGCTTCCCTTTCATTTTACTAGGGATGCATGTCCAGCAGGAGTCTGATGCAAGTGATCGAGTTGAGGGAGTCTGTCATTTTAGACTGCTACTGCTTCTCTCAAGTCCTCCTTTTGTCTAGAAATGCTGGGGTTTGTGCCATTGTTATTAACTTGTCTGAGTGTCACTCACTTGTGGCTGTGTCGTGTAGTTGTAGTTGTATGCATGAACCCATGTGTAAGGCATAAAGAGAAGTAAAATTGCACTGCTTAAGCATTGCCTATTGTAACTAGATAGAAGATCTTGTAGTTGTTTGTGTTTTTTATTGCAGGAAGAAGACTTTTTCTGGCTGGTTTTAGAAAAGTGTTTTTCCTTTGTATTTTCAAACAGCAGCAAATCTGTCATTCCATAGAATGGAATGAAAAATGCCAGAAAGCTTTTTTCCTTCACAGTACTTCAGGGAGGTTTTGTGTAGTATGCACGCTGGTGCTTTTAGCTACTCTGAGCTGTGGTTATGTAGTATACGCAGAAGAAAGGATTGCTTGGGCCTCTGCTCAGTCTTTCCATTGCTACTGAAAATAAAGTCAACACAAAATATATAAGTGGTTCTCATCAGTGAAGACAGTCTCCTTTGAATGGGAAAATTCCATCTACAGAAAATCACAGTGTTGCAAAATGTTTCATGGATCCCATTTTATGTCTGGAGTTGATGGGAAGATTTAGGTGTGACTGTAAAGTGCTTTGTAGGTATTTTTGATCTGATCTTTAAATTACAGGGTCTAAAATTATTCCGAGCAATTACTTTCACCCACAAAGCCACTTAACTGTGAGCAACAGTACATCCGAGTAGTTGAGTTTCACATCAGGCTGTTGTTTTGGCAGGGTGAATAATGATAATTTTCCTTATGCTATTTGGAAACATCAGGTAGAGGTATTTTACATTAGTATAATCGCTGTCAGCTGGCAGACATTTCCTTACTTTTACATGCACCAAAACCAGAATATCTACAGGATATCCAAGATATGTGTCATTAATGGGGACAGAAATCAGTCTGTGCCTGTTGATACCATTTTCATGAATTGTGGGCAGAAATAAAAGAACCAGTTGTTCATAGCTGAAGAAACTTCAATCAGCAGCCCTGATCCTCCTCTCTTTCCCTGCTCAGACCCTTAATGCTGTCTTCCAGGCTGGGATGTCTTGATGCCTTCAAGAGGAGAATAAGTTGCAGAAGGAGCATGTGAGCATCTTAGGCAGTTTCTGCCATAGGTGCATCGATTTCTCCACAATCATAAACTTCTAAGCATCTTGTCAGTACTGCAGTTGCATTTACAGTAATTTACTCACATCACATCACCAAAATGCCTTGTTGGTCATGTTGTCTGTCCACTTCTGTTTAAAGTGGAGTAATCCCCTTCACTAGCACTGCATTGTCCCTAAGGGGAGAAACATCCTGTGTCCTAGAGTTTCCTTTCTGCTGGAGAAGTGCAAATACAGATACTGCCTTGCACTAGTCAGTTGCTCTAAGAACTCATTTACAAATGAAGTGCCCAGCTGCTGCCAGGTTCAGTGAAATTCAAACATGGTTCTGTAAGTTCCCTGAGGCATTACAAAACATGTCAGAACTGAAACCCCAAAGTTTTGTTTCCTTTTGTGTTGAACACCAAGACAGTTTTGAGATAATCTCTGTTGCCATTGAGCTGCGTTAGAGGTTGCATTGGTGGGCAGACTTTTTGTAAAGCATGACTTCTTGAATGTACAGCGACTGCCTTTTTAATTGGAAGCAAGAGCTTTCTTCCTTAGCTACCTTAATTAAAAGCAAAGTTTTCCACAGGATTGGCTGGGATGTGTTCATGCATAAACATTGGTTCAAACCCTGCCAAATCGGGGTGTAGTTATTTTCTGGAAGAAATCAGTGTCTCTGTTCTGAAGTCTGAATATTTGGGTATGAGATTCTGTAAGATTTCATATTGTGTAACAGGGGCACCTTCATTAGTAGTCTGTGCTAGATCCTAGAATCTTTTGACTAAGTCTACTTATTAAACAGTTCTTTCCCTGGCTTTTTATTTAGAGGCATACTCAGGTCTTCCTAAAAGATGTCTGGCAACTTAAGGGATATTTCAGTGTCTACAGTAGCAATGAAAGCTAAGAAAAAGAAATCAGAGGATGATTTTATTGCATGAAGCTGTTGTATATATAAGAGGTCTTTCTTCATTTCTTTGCTGGGTTTTATGAATAGCTTATCAATATGGTAATACCCTGGAGTTAACAACTGTGGGCATTGTGTTAAGAGTGTCTGTATTCTTCAGAATACTCTCTTTAACAGCCTTGAGGGACATTCAGCTGTTCTTCAAGTCCATTTAGGGAGATGCTCTCAGTTGTCTGTGAAACTGGGAGGATGACTGGGTATTTTGGGACAATCATGGCTAAGCATAGTTTTTATAGATTTGGCATAGAAAGCCGTGCCGAAAGCACAGCACCTCTGAGGAAGAGCCAGGATTTTATTCCTGTAGTATCTGAATATAAAAAGTGTGGATCACGTTGATCTTTTGCAGGGTGGCTGGAAATGCTGTGTAACATGTCTTCTCCGTATTTCGAGAGAGAAGCCCCATCCTTTTCATTTAACCTGATCATTCTGCTTAAGTTGAGGATTCCTCATAGGGAATGTGCTTGTGCTTTTTGGAGATAGGTTAGCTGGGGAGGGGGAGGGGGGTATTCTGAGTAGTTCCGCTTATCAACAGAATGAGTTCTTGTCTCAAGAGTTACTCAGGTGCTTGTACTTCTATGGATGTAGTCTCTGGGTTTTCTTGGGAACATTAAGGTACTGAAATGTTCTTCACTGGAATGTCAAAACCTAAACAAACTTAGGACAGCAAAACCAATTTCAGTGTGAAGGTAAAAATCAAGCAGAGTTCTTCTCTTGCCTGTGGTGTTCTTTTACTTTATAACAGTGCCAAGTATATTCAGGTGTAAGGAAACAATAGGCTATCCAGTATTTTATTGTTATACTGCCAGTTTAAAACATGTTTGGAGGACTGGTGGCCTAAACATAGTTTTATCTGTGATGATTTCTATGCAGAAAAAGAGAGGAAAAGGCATCTGGGAGAGGAGCTCACAACTAAAATATTGGTGGCTTTTCATAGGTTTTTATGTTATAGAAACTTTATTAATGGGAAGTTACTGATATTTGTATTTATTTTGTTTCAGTTTTTAATTGGTTTTATAAAGAATACAGACTTGTACAAATGGAAATTAGATACAGGGATTACTGAACATTGGATTGAAGTTTTGAAATAGTTTGAGGTGTTTAAAATGGCTTGTCTTCGTTTCTATCAGTGATTAAACTGTACCTTCAGACTGGTTAAGATGACTCTTCAGAGTGAAAGAGAAACAACAGTTTGAGAGTGTAATTACAGTTGTTTCAGGAATGGATGTGCTGCTGTTCTTTCTCATGTCCTTGGAATCTCTTTAATACTATTTCCAACAATAGCAAAACCGCTGGAGAACCCTTTGTATAAGTGACGCCAGTTGGGACCCCCATAAGACCCATCATTTGGAACCAGGGCAAGGATAACCCATTGCAGTTATTATACATTTATCTCACTTGCAGAATTGAGACTCTGCACATCCAATTCATGCTGAACTGGGGACATTTTAACCAGAACTGCATGTAGTGTTGCTAAATGTCTCTTCTGTAAGAAGACTGTGTACTATAGCTGATGTCTTACCCAGAGTTTTGAGCAAATCTGTCAGATTCCTCTTAGCACTATCTTGCATCTTATAGATCAGCAGTGAATTTCCTTGCATTTTTTTAACTGGTTGGGAGGGTGTTTGGTTCCTGAAGTTGTACTCCTTCCAGAAAGAGCACAGCTGTAATAAGACAACAATTGCATTTTAAAGCCAAAGAGGTTGAGATTCCTTTCTTTTGGGGGGTCTGAGCAAATGTAATCTAATTTCAACAGCAGGGTAAAATTGATATTAGCTATTGGCCTGGTAGTGATTCCTCAGCAATTTTGTATCAGTATAATGGTGTGTTCAGTTGTCTGACTCCTGATTTATCACATAAGAGAGAATAATTCAGATTGGTGGTTGTTACACTTCTCAGTAGATTTTGTCAATTTCCAACTGAGAATGCATCTCCAAATTCTCAGAAAAAGGATTGTCGTGTTTTATAGAGCTTTTTCAAATGGGAATCATAATGGAATTTTGCTGATGCTATTTGTATTTTTTTTCTATGCAGAGCTACTCCCCCATGTTAAATGATGCCATATGCTAAAAGCAAATTGAAAAATCCTCTTCTTCGAACACGACTTATGAATTATTGCCATTTTTTATATCGTCCCGCAGAAGAGAGTAATTACACAACACAGATGAGTGCAGTTCACAGCATACAAGAGTGTACTGTGTGTTTTCAGGACCAGTGATGATTCTCATGCTTGTTTCATGAGAAATCATTCCAGTCTCTGCATTTCTGGTGCATTCATTGTTGTACCTGACATGCAGCATCTTAGCCTTCAGGTAGGGCATCAGGAAATAGGGATTTTATGGATAAAGACAATACTCTAATCCACTGTGGTTCTTTTGTTTTCCAGAATCATCCAGCCATACAACAAGAACAATAATGGTAAGTATAAAGGAGATTATAGGTTCTCCTGTAATCTATCTATAGATAGGGATTTTCTTTGGAAATGGATATATTAGTATCCTAAGCTATTGGCATGATTTTTTACAAAGTCCAGTGTCACTGCATAGATAAAATGAGTCTGCCACTGCATTAAAAAAATGGGAGGTTGAATAGCCTAAGTAGCAGCGCTTTCAGCTTGAATAGGTGAAAAATCCAGTTTTGTGAGTGCTTTTTGATGATGTAAAATTAATGGTGATATAAACTCTTGCATTCTATGTGTAGCACATGTCAGAGCACATTTAATGTTCAAAACAACAGCTGAGTAATTTCCTGGGAGGCCAGGTTCTGTCTTTACCTCGAGTTTGATAGTTCAGGCTCCAGAAAGAGAGAGGTGTTTAAACAGTCAGATACATCTTCAGAAAAGAGATTGAAAAGTTCTATGTATAAAAGTGTCATGAAATTAGTGTCTACCTTGGGTTTTTATAGGGTGACAGGTTTTATCAGTCTCTGGTTCTGACTTCTTCATAAAAGCTAGATAAAGAGTGAACAGAAATTCACATAAAGGAAACCTTTCCCTGGCTGGAAATGGTTCATGCCTACCCTGTAGATACTTAGAAAGAGGGCTCTCCACTTTTGGAAGAAGACCATTTTTTGAGGCAAGTTTTGAACTTTCAGACTAAAACCCACCAAACTATGGTGTGAGCTTGTTGGTTTTCATTCCTACTGTTTTCAGGGTGTCCCTTCAAGTTTATTACCTCTTCTGTATGTACAGCATTTGCTGGACATGCCCGTGCCCTCACAGATACTTGATTCAGCAGAAAAACAAATGGTAAATATGGTTCATCAATAGTCATTAATAATCCAGTGGAAATTGATAATAAAAAGGTAATGACTACAGGTAACAGAATTTCTCTTCACATCAAAACGTGCCAAACTTCAAAGGGTTAAGAGAAAGGGTTTTACATAACATGAATTCTTGAGGTTCCTGTGCTGTGAACCTCTCCAGATCGCTCTGCTGACAGCTCAGACCACTCAGACTAATTTTCTGCAGTCAGTGTGCAATAATTGTCCATTGCACTTTATTAAAGTGCAAGTAAAAGTAAGTATTCTGCTTAGCATGAAAAGGTTATAACAATATGCCCACTCTTCTGTGCAATTAAAGCATAACTGGGTGTGTAATGGAAAAATTCTTACTCTCCAGTAAGGAGGTGGAGTGTGTTAGTAAAGCCAGAAAATACAATATTCCTTACATTAGAAACAGTATGAGCTTATTCAGTACAGGCAAAGTAAAGCAGTGCTGCTGAGATCCATTTGTGAGTGGCTACTGCAATAAGGAATAACTCTGAAATAAAGTCCCCTTTTTCTGACTGATTATGGTTAATGGATAGTCAAAGCAGAAGCTTCAGTCAGTCAGAATATGGGAGCTGTAACAGCACATTTGTACACTGCCCCGGATACTTTGGTGTCAGAAAAAAGGCTTTTGTCTCACCAAGGGAAAGTATTTGGACTCCTTTTAAGATGCATTTATAGGTGGCAGAATAATGTAAGTAAGGCATTAAATCTGCTCTTGTCTCTGAAGATTCTGGTTTCTGTTAAAATCAAAGCCGATGAGGAGCACACTGTACTTTCCTAAGGAGAAAGAAGTGCAGTTTTTTTGAAGCCATTACCAGAATTCTTCTGTATTTAAATCCAGTGCCATCTCCCAGCGTTTTGCTTCAGTTTCTTGTTCAGAAGCATAAAATCTAGAAATATGTTTAAGGTTCTGTTTGGGGGCAGGGATAAGGGAGGGTTTTACCTATAAAAAATGAATTTCCTCTTATACTGTTCACAGACACCTTGGTTAGTCTTTCATTACTAATTTGCTAATGTATATAAGTAAGTATTTACTTTCAGTTGCTGCTTTTAAAGACAAGGTTTATTCAGAGGTTAGATAACTTTTATGCAACTTCCATGAAATACAGAGGCCGTAGACATTGTTGTATTTCAGCCCAGATGCTTTGGAAAGTCAGTTGTCTGGGTTTTGTTTGTTGGATTGATTTTATTCCCTTGCATAGACAAGTCATTGACTTGGATTTTCAGTGTTGCATCTCTTCTGGGTGTTTTGTGAAACATTTGTTAGCAAATCAGGAGGTCCAAAAGTGCAGACCAGTTCATTTCTTCTGTGTGATCTGTTGCTTGGAAGTGTTCTGCTTTTAAATAGCGCCAGGTTTCTTGAAAGAAATCCTGTATGTAAAATGAAGGTGTGCCTCCTTTCTGGCATCTGCAGCGCTTGCAACTCCGTGCTGTGTGGAGACCATGCTTTGCAATTTCTGCATTCCTCAAATCTCTGTGAGTTTACTAAACCAGGCCCAAACCTTAATGCTTGTTAGAGGTATGATACTAATGTCCTTGCAAATAAGGACACTTCAGGTGTGGCGAAACAGTATCAATACCTGATTTAACATAATTCAATATAATTAGGTCAATGCAAAATGTATTCAAGCAGTCCATATGGTTCAGTCATCTGAGCATGCCTGATTTTTTCAAGTGATTTTTTTTTTTTTTGGCTCTCCATGTAGTGAGCTGCTTTTGCTTTCATTTTGGTTTGATTTTGTTGTTTAAAGATGCAACAGAAGTTTCAGATTTGCTAATTTAAGGCAATGGGGATGTTTTTCCTTTTTGAAAGGATAGGGAAAAATGAAAGAGATCGTAAGTTTGGGTCCACATAGGAATTTGTGATAGTCCAGTTAGACATTCTTTCAGCCACAGCATAAGCATTCACCGTTAGTTTTAACACTCTTAACACCTTTTGGTGTTACGTCTGTATTTCAAAGCTGGATTTGGATTTCAGAGTCCTTAGTGGCTCTCAATGAATAAATGCTCAGCACTTCGATGCCAGTGCAAGTTGATAGGAGCCTCAACTGTGACTTGCGATGTGGGTCCTGTTTCTGAATTTGCACAAGATTCCTCTCCTTGACTTTCCAACATGCTTCTTAACATCCTACTGCTTGAACTTTTTCTGGGAGCTAGTGAGGACAGCAGTTTTACCCTCCATAATGAAGATGCAGGTCAGTTGCCACTTTAGTGCAGGGTGTTGGTGGAGCATCTTTTTAGGTGTCTTTGGAATAGTATCCAAACTTCACGGGACTGGTAGCTGCCACTGCAGCACATGCCATGTGTGTAATAATGCTATGCAGCTAATCTCTCTTTCCCAGACACTGCAAAGCCCTGTACTTAGTATTTAAAGACCTGAAGCTTGCTGAGGATGTCTGCAGCATGAGGACCTCCAGTTCAGCAAGTGAAACTCTTCCCAGAGAGAACTCTGTGTTGACTTAAGTACTTGTGTTCTTTGTTGGATGTCACACTGCCTGAACCAGAGCTCCCTTAGCCTGATGTGATTTTTCTTTCACCATTAGTTTTTACACTCTTAACGCCTTTGGTGTTTGGTATTTCAAAGCTGGATTTTGTTTCAAAATCTTCAGTGGCTCTCAGTGAACAAATATTCAGCCACTTCTATGCCAGTACAAGTTGAGAAACTTAGAGACAGGTTTTCTTATGATATCTTCTGGGCATGGGACAATTTAAAGGCACAAGTGATCTCAGTGAACATACCTGGATTGAGAGGAGGAAAGATCTGGGAGAAAAGAAGCACTCAGGGTTTGTCCAGTGGCAATCAGTGGGTAAAGCTCCTGCTGCTTGAGTGCAAATCCTGCTCTGTGATTTGCCCCCGGTGATGGGGCCTCTTAATACCGGTGGTTTTGCTGCAAGATCACAGCATGGCTTATTGGTGATGTGCGCAGTCAACAGTCAAAATGGAGCTGCCAATTGCAATGTTACAATGAGTCCATTGGAGCCTTGTGCATGCAGGGTTTTTTTAGAATGGGCCACCTGTGGTAGCTCAGGTAGTATTCCTGGGGCTTTCCTAACCTTGGGTAACTGCGTGCTGGACAGGGGGAAATGGGAAATCATCATCAGCCTCCTCATTGAAAAAAGAATTAGCAAGTACTTTGTGTGAAAGTTCATTTTGCTCTTGGTGTTGATGACAGTGGCATTGAATGCTGCTTTTTATACACAGTGGTAAATACATTTTTTTACAGGAACTAATGAGCTGATTTTCTACTCAAGGGCATAAATTGTTTTAGTTAACTAGAGGTGAAAGCTAATGTGGTCCCTAGCACAGACTGGAGAATACCAATCTTGTTTGTTCTTGTCCTGAAGTGAAATGTCATTAATTTCTTAAAATAGCTTGAAAGGATGAGGGGAGAAGGGAAAAAGAAGAAATTCTGATCAATGTGATGCAACACAAGATAGATTATATTGTGACCCTTGCACCATTTTCTCTAATGTTATCTCTTGCCTGGAATAAGTGTTACAGTCTAATAAAAGTAGACAAAATGGAAGTTCAGAACTAGTGTTGACATCTGTCTCTGTCAGGGGAAAAAGTATTATGAAAAAGCACATGATTTTTCCACCAGGCTTAACTGTTCTTCAGCATTTATGCCATAGAAAATACACTCTTCGTACCTGGTTCATTTCCGGAACATTTTTTGCCTGTGCATGTTATCCTGAGTAAAGGAAGCATTCAGTGGTGTGTTGGGAAGCAGCCTGGGAAAAGACAAACCATTATATTTGATAACGTAAACCCATTTCTGACTGGGGAAGCAGCAAAAAATTGCCATTTGAGCCCTTAAATGTTCCTCTATAACATATGGCACTGGCAGTTGCCAGGTAAAAATAACATGTGAAATGTGATGTATGGCAGTGTTCAACATGCATGAATTTTTACTCCTCAAGCATTATCCACTTTGTATGCTAAGAGGTCACCAGTGAAATACCTGTATGAATGTCTGATTTCATCCAAGCTCTGTATTTGATCCTAAATTTATTCTGACAAGTGAATTTCTTCTAGTAGTGTGTTCTTTAGTTTCTCCTCTCCACCAAAGCCAATACAAACCAATATGTGAAAACCAAACTGCAGTCTAGACACTGAATGAAGAAATGGAAGAAGTGTTTAGAGGGACAGCAAAGATAGATTTACAGCCCCATGTGCCACAATAACTGACTTCACCTGTAAACCTTGTTTGTCTCTAAGACAAAGGGAAATAGATTAGCTCAAAGAAAGAGTTATACATGACTTAAATTTCATGTCTTGTTTTTGTCTCGTTTTGTTACATCAGATCTAGGGAATCACAGAGGAGATTGTTAAGTCGCTTGCACTAAAATAGTGAACCCTGGAATTTTTAATCAAAGGCATAAAATTTGTCCTCCTGGATGGAGAAGACTGTGGATTGGGATGGGTTGAAAGTTGTGGCATGATGTGAATATAATGGATTGAATATGAGTGTAAGAATTATGCAAAAGAAATGAGGCCCTTGATTATTAGTTTGGGCTGTTCTGGGTTTATGGCATCATTTAAGAGGCCAGGTTTGTGTTCTGTTCTGCTAGTCTTTGTGGATCTGCCAGCCCCTTCCTTACTCGCTGGCTGTGGAATTGGACCTCTCATTAGAGGGTACTCCCAGCAATGTGCAGCGCTGTGTGCATTTCAGGAACATGACGAAATGCTGTTGCTAATATGGAATACCAGTATTTGCTGCAAGAAAATAGTACCTCTTCCTAAGAAAACATGATGTTGAATCCTTTTGAGACAAAGTGAGCAAACTTCCATCTCTGTGCAATGTCTTTGTAAAATATCTGTTCCAATCTGTGTTATCAGTCCTGCTGCTAATCAGTTATGTGGGAAACAGGTTTTGAATTTCCAAGATTAATATATTTGTCATGGACTATTTGGCCAAAATGTTATCAATGTATGACACTGAAAACATTATTTTTGCTCTCTCCTTTTCATGTGTCAGAAGACAGCTTTCCTCATTAGACCTGAGTACTTATTCTCATTACGCAGTTATTCCAGGTAAAGGTTTAGTGGAAAATAAATGCATCACTTTATGTTTAATGTTGTCTGTGTTGAAATGAATGCAGGCATATAGCAGTAAGTGCTAATAGATAATAACAGGTGGGTAAACTTAAGAGCCATGGCACCGCTAAGGTGATAGAAACCTTTGTTATCCTGCTGCTGTTTAGGTGAGCAGCAGGACCAAACCCCTCGTCTTACTGAGTGACTTGTACTTGAAAAGAAATTCAGGCAGAGTAAGGACCTATGAAGTGAGAAGTATGGAGTTTTTAAAATCAGATCAATGCCATACTTCATGAACAAAGTAAGTCTCGTTTGTCATTTCTCATTGTTTGGGATGCTGGTTTTTGCTCAGAAAATATGAATTGTCTCCTAAAATCAATGGGTTTCTGTTGCAGAAGTGTTTAGTTCACGGCACTGATTCAGGTCTCAATGTCTCTGTACAAAATGGCATTAGCAATAGTTTAGTCTTTAAAGGGCTCTTGAGACCTGTGGATAAAGCATGTCAATGTGCACAGGGTGTTAGCTGACCCTTAGGTACTTGTTGAGGAAGACTAGCTGGTTTTTGATAAGGGTGCTGTGTGTAGGGTGCCCTTTACAGGAGAATTAGTTAACAGAATTATGCTTATTCTCAGGCAAATATCTTTCCCTTTTACTATGATTTCAGCATGCTGCTCCCCATGTTCATATGACTAATGGTAAGGCCTTGCAAGCCAGTGCAAGTGCCATTAAGACAAGCACCATTCCAGTGATCAAGAGACAGAGGCAAAATTGGCTTGATGCTTCAGATGATGGTTTCTTTATAGCTACAGAAGAGACCAGGTAAGAGAATAAAATCCAAGCAGGGAATGAGGCTTCACTTCATACATGTTATTGATCCACTATTTGAATAACACCTTTTGACATTATTGTTTGAGGTTTTGTTACAGTGAAGAGCAATGTTACAGCCAAAGATACACCCAGCTTTGCATCTCTTGCATACTAATAGTATCAGTATTTCACTAATAGGACTTATTCAGCCAGGGCTACTTCTCTGTGGCAAAGATTAGAACTTCTTAATTGTTATTAAGTTGCATTTCATATACAATGAAGAATAAGGCTCCTGTGATCATTCAGCAAACTGCAAATTCATCTGCAGTATAGGTTATACTCTAAAATACTAAGAACTTCAAAAATACATAGCACACAACAGAGAAATGAACAGCAGGTAGCATCTTTCCCTGTGATTTCCTTTAAAAGCAACTAAGTTGCTCATCTTTTTCAGTCTTTAATTTATCTAGATTTATTGGTAAAATCTAATGAGTTTTTGCTTTGCTGATTAGAGCTTGATATCACTGAAGAGTCACCAGTTTTCTGTAGGCTCCTCTGATCTGTTTTTCTCCTGCTAAGATCTGTCCATTCCCGCCTTTAATTCAGACTTCCGCAAGAATCTCTAATCTACTTTTGTAAGCTGTGGTTGCTGGTCCTGTTATTTAAAACTCTTTAAAAACCTGCGTAAGTAAGGGGTTGATTATGGCAAGTAACATCAGGCTGCTCCTCACTTCTGTGGTTTCAGAAGCCTAAAAAAGCTGGTAGTTGAGCAAAATAAATAATAAAATGAAGGAAGAGAAAGAACAGATGTTAATATAGAGCTAACCAAAGAAAATGTGCTGCCTATTTAGTCCTGTTGGTGCTAGATTCAGCTAGATAAGTTAAAATTCTAGTAGGTGACAATTAGGTGGCTCTTTCAAGATCAGTTCCATATGGCATTTCATTTTTCTTTGGATGTGACAGCTCAGAGAGGATTCAGGTAGGAGGGTGATGAGCTCTTAGGCTTCTGATATCAAGCCCAGATTGATAGCGTTCACTGTTTTCATATTTGTTTGATGCAAAGATGCTTAGTAGTATCAGACTAATCCCCAGTGATTATACTCTCAAAGTGAGACTGGAAACCTTCTGAAGCTTTAGAATTTGCAGTGTATTTCTTTCCCCAGTTGTAATAGAGAAATGCCTGTCAAACGATGAGATGAGTCCTACACTGACAGTGTTTATCTCTTGCCACTGATCTCAGGGGTAGTCCAGCAGGCCTAGACCAGGTGTTTAAATTCTAGATGATGGAAGTAGGGTGAGATGAGCCCTGCCTTTGCAAACCACTCATCCATGGTACCCCTGCCTATTCCCGCCCTACGAAATCCTCCTCTCCACTCCCATGGCTGCAAACACCATACCCAGCAGCAAGGCAGAACTTGCACTGTCTCCCCATCCTTACCCACAGTGGTGGGTAGACTAGGAGCTTAATTCTCAGAGCTCCGTGGCTGCTGGTCTCCTCCCTCATTAGAAGTTGATGTTAATGATTTAAAATCACATAGGGAGGATCGGGCAGTCAGACTTCAGTGATACCTCCTCTAACAAGTAGGTGACTGAAAACACTGTGTAGCATCACTGGATGCGCAGCAGGGAATGCCCAGGACTGATGTGGGTTGCGCCCCCACCAGTACCGCCGTTCCCAGCCTGACAGTAGCTAACCCCAGAGATTCAGTCTATGTGCATGCATCTTCCTTCTGTGACAGAAACACACAAGGAGTACTAGTGCCTCTCACATTAATCTTCAAACCTGTAACTAATGGGAGACAGCAAGTTCCTATCCTTTGAAGCTCAGTTTTGCATTGAGTCTGTTGTCTCTCTCCCACAGGGCTTTTCCTTTCATTTATTTTAATTTTCCATCATCTCCACTGATTCCCCCTTCCCTCAGGTGTGCTTTCTCCTTGCTGACATTTTCATTTGATTCCTTAACTCCCTCCACTCTTAGTCCAAGATTAAGTAGAAGAGACGGTGTAGTACATTCTCCTTGCAGCTCTCACTTGCCTGCAGCCTTCACAGCTCGAAGTGGAAAGCACTGTCTGGTTCTGCTGCTGGAAGGCACTGATGCCCCTTCTTCTGAGGAAGAAGGATGAAGAGAGAATAGGCAGTAGCTCTTGGCAGCCGGCCTGTCCTGTGATAAGAGTTCGTGTAGCTGAGCATGGCTGCAACAGAGTTGAGTGCAATATAATTGTGATGGGAAGAGATACTGAGGGAGGAGACATTTGTGAGAAGGCAGCACACAGCTTATCCAGTCCTGCCTCGAGATGAAAGAAAGGAAGAGGAATCAAAAAGATCAATTGCCAGCTTGCAGTGTTTAAATCTGTTCTGAACACTTGTCTCAGAAATAATCACCTCATTTGAGTCAAGGGAACAACTTGTTCTTCAGGGCACTTGTTCTGTGCTGCATCAGGATCCAGTCTGTTTTGTCGTGTATTTGCTCACTAAAAATGCATGGAAGACAGACACGTGTTAATTACAGCAAAAAGGGAAAGATTTGGGGGTATAATTACAGCCTGCAAAAGGGTAGCTGTTTTTCAGTGTAAGGTTTTGTTTCCAGCAGTCCTCAACAGTTTTCCCTTCTCCAGCTTAAGATGTTTTCGGTTTTGCAGTGAATTAGTGTTAAGATGCGTATTTCTATAAAACCATCAAGCAGGGAGTGTAGAGGGTACATTTTCTCAGGCATTTAGCTAAAAATTATACTGCAGGAATTGGTTGATATTATCTGAGGAAAAAAATGTAATAGCCTTGCTGCTAAACTACATGAAGTGCCTATTTCAATGCTAACCAAGCAAAAGATGCATATGAGCATTCTAAATGTTATTATCCATCCCTAAATAAGGTGAATATATATATTTATGCCTAGAAGTCTATTTTAAAAGATATTTTAAAAGAAATTAGCATTACCTTTCCCCCATCTGAACTTAAGCAGCAGTCACATTTCTGCAGCGTTGATTATGAACTGTCTAATTGCTCACAGATTTGAGGTCCTTGCAGCAATGGATGTGGAGGGAGCTAAATATTCAGAGCAGTGAAAATGGTTGTGCAAAGTGTGTGTCATGTAAGCTTTCTAAGGTAACCCTTGGAGTTCCCATGGGATTTTAGGGCAGTGTCCTTCACTCAGGCAGTAGTTCAGCAGTACCTGCTGATATTCTTAAAATGTAGTGTGAGCATATATGTATCATTGAAACAGAAAGACCGGCGTCTACGTCTAAGCTCAGCCTGTCTTCAGAGTAGAACAGGGCTGTGTTTCATCTCCACTGTTATGTGCATCCTCATACATTTCAGCTTGCTTCTGAAGTTGTAGCTTCTTGAGTGCAGTTTCCTCCCTTGGTGGGTATCAGTGTCTGTACATCTGGGGAGAAATGCCGGCATAATTGTATGCCAAGGCTTCTGCAGAGCTGGGCTGTACATGAGCACACTCCATGGCCAGACTGGGGAAGGGACAGAGTGAGTTGCATCTGCCCACATGTTAGTGCCATGAATGAATCACCCATGTGACTTTCTTGATTAATCTGTATCTGTCTATCTCAAGATCCGCCTTCTGAATACCTGTGAGCCTGCTCAGTGCTCACAGTGGATGTTGCCAGTAACTATAGATGTCCTCAGTTCCGCTGTTTCACCTGTAGTGACAGGCTGCCCTCTCCATTCAGACACCTTCCTGATGCCTGTGTTAGTCCAGCTCACTTGGGATTTCCACTCATCTGCTCAGTCACAGGCTCACAGCAGGGCTTATCCAGGCAGAAACCCAGGCAGTTCAAGGACATTTACCTTGACATCACATCATAATTTTATGTTGAAGTTTCTGGGTTGAACATTCTTGTATTTTCTTTATTCTTTAACTTTTTGAAACAAAAAGGAATTCTCATTCCCCGCTGTGAAATAACTTTTCTGATGGTTTTGTTCTGGAGTGCAAATCTGTTTGCACAACTCATTGAAAAAGTCATGCTCTAAAGAGCCTTACGTTTATCACTGTTCATCAAGGAAGTCTCCTTGTTTGTTTTTTATAAACCTAGATATTATTTCCTGTCAGTAAGTGCGTACTTGAGGATCAACCAGAAGTCTCATAGCTGTAGAAGTATTTTATTCAGGAAATAGTGCTAAATCACCTTTGCTGTAAAGGAGCTCTCTGGGTTTCATTCCCCTTCTATTGAAGAGCTGTGATGTGGATTCTGTTGTAGGCCCTGTTAGACATTACTGTGGAAAGCTACTATATTGTGTGAAATTAAATTCTTACGCTGAGGCACCATTCTGGGAGGTAGAGAATAATGGGGAAAAAAAGGGCAGTTCATATTATGGTCTCCAGAAGTTTAATGAAAATGTAATATATCAGCTTAATATCTGTTCTGTTATCTAAGACATAATTTATGAATCAAATCAGTACTATGGCTGTTCGATGTCAAGGGAAGTGTGTCTCTTGATTAAAACCATTCTTACCAGTTCCCAGTATGAAGTGTGCATGCAAATCCTATACACATTCTCTGTCCATATCAGAATGCATGTGCATGCTGATGATCTTACCTGTATAGGGACAGACAAAACACTAGAAAATGGGAATATCTTTCAGCATTTGCATTATAAAAAATGTGTGGATATTTTTGGCTGAATGGGTTATAGCAGCAGATTCCATATGCTTTCCCTTCATGGGCCAAAAGGCATATTTGTATGTAGAACTGCAGATGAATGACTCGATGCTTGTTTCCTTTCAGTGCTGAAGCAGTTAGAAACCTTCTCACGGTAAGTGCAACTCCATTGGGAATGAGTTAACTGCAACTGGTAAAATTGGAACATGATCTTTAGCTGTTACCAGCAGTCATTGCTTCCTTTTTGCTGATAAAATGGTTTGAGAGGCATCCCTGTGGCAGCATTATATAGGCAATTTTCATATTCTTCACTTCATGTTCTGCCTCCAAAAGGAAAATCTTCCCTTGATTTGTTCAGGTGGTACATGAGGATATCAAAATTGCTGTGATAATTTTTATTTATGCATGTCTCATAGCATAAAAAAAAAAGCTTGAAACCCAAAGCTGCATGTTGAAAAAGAAGAGAACGTGAAGCTGACGACCAGCTTCAGCAAAATGCTGCATCTTGCCTTGCCATCGGTGGTCTGGTTCTCTTGCAAGAGTGGGGTACAGTCATGCTAGTGCTGACAGCCCTTGGTGCCGCTGAACACAGTGCTGGCACTCTGTATTGGAGCTGTGGCAGGGTAAAACCTCCCCTGCTCCTTTAAAAGCAAACTGAAAACTTGGGTGAACCAGACTTGTATGAAGAGTTGTGAACAACTAGCCCTTGACCCTTCTGCCTCCCCCATGTGTTTTAATCACTGCTTAGACAAGGTCAGGCACAGTGTTTAAGTTATCACTTATAGAATGTTGCTGGGAGAAAAGGGAAGAGAAGAGTAAGTCTGCAGTGCTCAGGTGCAGGTGTACATCAGAGTTCAGTGCTAATTTCTCTCTGCTCTTTCTTCCTCTTCACATCTGCAGTTCATATCCCAGAGGTGTTCATAGTGATGTTTATTCTTTCTTTTTCAGCTTTCTTTCTCTGTGCAAAAATAAGCGCACCAAAAAAAGTATTTTTATTATGTCTGTGCAGGGATGACCTCTGCTTTTCATAAAGATGAGGCAGTTTTATTAGGGATCCTGGTTTTGAGCTTTACCATACTTGGATCCAGGGCACAGTGCATTTTCATGTCTTACCTGCATGGCCATTAGACCCTGACCCCCTGTAACCAACTGCACAGAGATGCCTGGCTGCGTCCATGCAGCATCAGCTACAAGCGTGAGATACACTACATACGACCCTCTAACCCGAAAAATACCAGTATCTCAGGATCTCATTTTCTGGTTCCTTTACTTTTACTGTATTATATAGTTGTCCTGCTTCTTGAAAAGCTGGGATTACAGAATATCCCTTAGAATTAAGTCTAATCCTTGCTGAGAGGGTTGCAAATATCTTATTGATTGACTGCAGCAGAGTACAGGTGAGCTGACAACCATAGTCAGTCACTGGGACAGTGCTGCGTATGGGGAATTTTGGGAGGAACTGTCCTTGCTATACTTTAGGAGCTGTCCTGCTTAGCTCGTCACTGTTCACAGCGGTTCCGTATTCATGAGTTTCTGTGAGCTGTTATTTTGACCTTATTTAGTGTGGGCTCTACATGCCCTGTATGAATGCGCCAAACTGTTCACGCCTTATAAATGATACTGTTCTGAGCTCTAGCTGAGGTGCTGTGGCACAGAATTGCAACCAGCAGTGGAGGAACTAGATAATCTCTTGCCATTTGTTTCTCGTTGAGCACCTTTCATGGGCCTACAGATACTTTCTTTCACTGTTTATCTACATGAGTTTTTCCTCTGGCTCCTTTTACAGAACTCATTAAGTCAAAGTAACACTACTGTGATAATGCAATGGTTAGGTTTTTAGAGCAGGATCATTCTGCGAAGCTAAAATCGACTCATTTGAAGATTGTGATTTATTTACTTTTTTTAACTTATAGAAGGAATAGTGGATATATATATGGAGAACATATACACAAGGAAGCCCAAAGTTGTGCTGTTAGTTAAAGCTGGTAGGTTTGAAGAGCATATGGTATTATGAATTTTGCTTTCTCAGTCTTCAGGGCAAATGAAATACAACCATTCTGGCTTGGAGCTATGTATTAATGTTCTCACAGTTTAAGATGAAGTTTCAATGACATTGCAGTAAGCTCCTCGCCCTATTTAAAGCTACATGGAGAGATGTTGCAGTGGTTGGAGTGCTTACGTAGGAGTTAGGAAAGCATGATTTAGTTCCATGGTCCCTCACAGACTTCCCTTGAGACCTCAGGCAGGTCTTTCAAGTTCAGATCTCCAAGCATTTATATGCTTGATTCCTCAGATGAAAATTAACAAGGTGCCTAAATACTTTGTTGAGGAGTTGGAGGCAGTTGTGAATGTACCGTCTGTTCTTTGCCTGAAGAATGAGATGTTCTTTTCATGGCTGTTGCACGTGGGGCAAGTCAGAAGCCTCACAGGGGATCTTCTCTCAGAGATGTTTTACCTTTACTGGTAATGACACATCCCCCTCAGGAGTCCAGAGGCTGTTGACTGCTGTGAGTTCCAGAGGGTGTTTCCACTGATTAGCAGCTGAAAACTAATCAGTGCACAGCTTCGGTGTTTGCCGCGGGGAGACGGAGGCGAAGAGCAGATGGTTGCAAATGACCTAGTTACTGCTGCCTGAAAAGTCACACCACGACACCTTGTGAAATGATCTTCTCTGAGCCTACCCTGTTGAGAGCACAAAGTCAAATGTGCTGCCTCTTGATGGTGGCTTAGATACCAAAGTGCATTTCGCAATTGCAGCTTAGGTAGGAGCATGGCTGTGGCTAATTCACATAGCTCAGCTAAAGAGCAGTGACACATTTAGAGGTGTTGCTCAAGCACTTGCAATCTTCTCGGCTTCGTTTGGCCAAAGTCATTTCGCACTCAGGCAGTAGCTGCAGAAATAGCCAGTGCATTTAGATATTTGGGAAGGGAAATACCATTTCTGGAATGAGACTTTTGCAAAATTTTACTGTCTTGGGAAACTTGGGGGAAAAAAACAAAACCAGCTTAAATGAAACTTGAGCATAATAATAACTGCATTAAGGATTGTCTTAAACAGGTGTTGGTAGAGAAGCTCCTGTGTAAGTACTTTAGTTTTCCATAAACCTCATTCACTTTGTTAGAAATCCCAGGTCCATTTCACCAAGCTCTTAGATGTGTGCCTGACTCCCACTGTGTGCAGCCTTTCAGCTAGAGTACATCACATCGTGATGCACCTTACACATCAGATGTTAAATTGGGATGTCATGCAGTTCTTTTAACCTGTTTCCTTACAGTTCTTCACAGATTTGTAATTTCCTGAAGTCTGATTGTCCATTTCAAAGTTATCCATCAGAAGCTGTCTTTTGTGTTTGTGTAGAGGATTTGATGTAGCTGAACCCAATCCTCTTTACAGGATGTTTTAACTAAAGGTTTTAGGGCTTAAGCTTTTTGTAAGCTTGCTGCTCAGCTTTTTCCTAAATCCACATGCCCTGTGGGAATGTGTCATCTTGTAATATTTTACCATCTTCTATTGTGGGAGTTAAAACCAATTTGGCTTTGAACAAGAAGAAATATTTCTATAAGGTAGCATCTTTGTATAGGAAGCCAGTGTCTCTTTTGTAGTCTTGGGAAACATACAGAGTAACAACAAAAATGCTAACTTGTCAAGCCAACATAGTTTTCTGCATATTTAAGTATCATAGAAAAGATAAAGACAAGATTAATTACAAGATTGTAGCCTATAGGAAGGCGAGGGTAACACTGGTTTCACCATTCCTGGGCCTAAACCATAGAGGTTTATCACATTAAATCTTAGCTGTTGATGACTGTAATCCTCAGACACTGTGCAGTCTGTCTTGAGAGATCTTTTCCCCTTTTTACAGTTCCTGTGAGCAATAGTAACTAGTAGAAGCAGGACACAGGGTTGAGAATTATTTCATCTGAAAGCAGAGAAATACACAGCAATAATGTGCATGTAGAGATAAACTGGGTGAATCCTGTAGTGAGCACACTGTTGCTGAAATTAAATAGCAAAGATGATAAAACTGCACTGTGGTGAATATGGTCAAAAATGTAATGTCAGTGATCCTCAGTCTTAAAATTCACACAGTTCTGCCCAATAACTTATAAGTTGTCCTGTACTGGATTCTTCTTTTCGAATTACAGAGAGAGGACTTAATTCTTAACTGGTCTGTATTTCAGTGGATGTATTTAATAATTTATTCTTTCCCTCTGATTGTTTAATTTGGGGGGGTTATTTTGGGGTTAAGTTGGGTTTTGTTGTTTGGTTGGTTTTTTTTAGCTCACTAAAATCTTTTAAAGATGACCCTCTGGCATCAATTTAAGTAAGACTGTGGAAAAACAAATGTTAATTGGTTTCTTGTGTAAAGCTTGCAGAAGTAACTACATAGGCATTTTAAATGTAAAATACCACAGGGAGCATAATGACTGTGACTGTGAAAGCCAGTCACAGAGATAACTATCTGTTCTTGTCAAACATCTAAGGAGAGTGGCTGGCTGCTTTCCTTACTTGTGCTATGGATGCAGGCTAAAATATCTGCCTGACAAAACACAATACAAGTGTTCTTCTAGTGGAAGAAGCACAGATCTGCACTTTAAAATCCTCTGTTACTTGGTGTGAAACAAGTAATTTAACCTCTGAATAGCTCCACATTTTTGTCTGTAAACTTGAAGAGTGCTGTTGTATAGGTACTCCAAGGGATTAAGCAAGCCTATGAGATACTGACTTGAAAAGTGATGGCCATAAGAATAGAGAGTGCAAATTTCTGATCCATAATCTGCATCAGAGCTTCTGTGTGTAATGTAAGTGCTGATTATGCAAGAGATATGGTGTGGAGTAAAGCCCGGGGGACAGTTTTGTGAGGGCACTTTTGCTCTCCAGCTCTTTCTGGTAAGACTGATTAATTTTGATTTTCAGCCCTTGCTTAATAGCAAGTAGCCAGAATGCCAAGAAGCTCCTCCAGAGATACTCTATTGGTGCATAGATTATTCCAGGAAAAGTATATGCATAATTAATAAAGAGGAAAAATATTGCCTTTTTATTTTTTTGAGCCTCAGGTAATACTATGAAGTGTAATAACTGTAAGCACAATGTCCTGGCCAAAATCCTCTGATGGAATTCTATCCTGGAGTAGTCCTATATTCAAGGTAAAATTCTATCAAACAAGGTAAAGAAAGAAATGAAAATACTCATCAAAAGCCACACAAAAAGTTGTGTTGGGGCAGTGTTCCTAATACATGGGATACTGAAGTAATCGACATTGTGTGTGTCGAAGTTGGCAACAGCAACAAAAATCTTCCCCTATGGAGAGAGTAAGAAAAAGTTTTCTGTTATCTCGGACTTAAATAAGTATATTTAGTGAAATGCAACATTTCTGGCCATTTCCAACACAGAATTTAATGTTGCTGGGGAAACAGCACTTAATGCTTGGAGCCCAGGGCCAGAAAGAGATGTATACTCTGAGCATTCTTGTCATCTTAAAGTCTGGAATAACACTGGAATTGTGAATTAGTACTCAGGCTGTTTGGGAAGTGGTTGAAAGCAGCACTGTTTTCCACTCTTAGCCAGCTTTCCAGTTTCTTGCGTGTCTCAGGACAAAATGCATGCTGACATGTGGATGTCACCAAAATCTGGGAGATAAAGTGTCCAACCAGAATGCCAGTTTAGATCGTGACATGAACTGATTGCAGTACTGGGTGCATGGGGGATTGCTCTGCCTGTCATGCACGCTGAGAAGAGACAGTTCACAGCTGATATACTTTTATTATATACATATGCATCTTACTGCTGCGAAATGCCCACGCAATTCTCGTTACTCATTGCACATGGCAATGTAGGTAGGTAAGGCTGCAGTGCAGGTGCTATGAGTTGAAGGAGTGCTCTCTGGGGGTCATGGTGGTCATTTGGGGAGAAATGTTAGGGCAATCCATTAGTTAAGAACATTGGAATGTGTTTAGTTTTCCAGTTAACTGCATGTTCTTGTTTGGGCTAATTTATGGCCCTGAGAGGCTCCTCAAGCTGTTTTCGTTTGCAGCCATTTACCTATTTCTCAGGCCTTATCAGTAGGAGGAAGGCCTGCATTGGTTTAAAAGAAGACATCTGGTCCTCTTGTTGCATGCCTTCCTTATCTTGAGAGTCCTTGTAGCCTTGTCCATGACTATGTCTCTATACACAGTTAAATACTTGTTTAATTCATCATCATGGGCAGTATTTTCATCTAATAGTAGATGATGTTTAATCAATATAGAGTGACCATCCTTCTGCACAAGAACTGGATGGTAGTGAAAATTCCTGTGGGTACAGAATAAAGTCAGTCAGTGCAGGAATTCACCCACAATCTGCTGACATAGTTGGAAAGAATAAAGGGGTTGCTTTGATATCTTCAGGTGTCTGTGCCTGTGAGCTGTAGAAGCTCCTTGTTTTCCCAGGGTGCCTATGTATGGACAAATGTGCAGTCACCCTGTGTGTGCGTTGATGGGGAGAGGTGAAGCCACTCTTTAACAGAGCCATCTTCATGCCTTGCAGCCTGTGCCCTGGCTGGTGTCTAAGGAGGGGCTAATGAATTTCAGATAAGACAGCTCTCCCATAGCTCAGGTTACAGACCTGGTGAAGCCTGAGCCATTGTTTGTTTTAAGGAATGTTAATAATTTACTTCTTACCTATTCCACTGAGCTGTCTTTGTTAGGACTTACTGGTTCTAATTCACATTATGAAGCTGGATGCTATAATGAAACACCATAAATCCAAAGATAGGTTTTTCTCCCTTCTTCAAGGGGAAAACTGCCTGAGGAGCACGCCTCTGTGGTTGCCTCTGCTGTGTGGAGTCTGAGGAGAGATCGTCCTTGCTGAGTTAACGCAGCTCCAGTCGAGACATGGGGCAAGTCATAGAATCATCAGATATCTCAAGTTGGAAGGGATCCATAAGGATCATAGAGTCCCACTCCAAGTTCGTGTTGCACCAGAACTGACACATAATCATTTTTGTCCCTGCCATCTGCAGTATGTAACTTTTGCCTCTTGGTGGTAAATACCAAGCTCACAGAGGAGCTAGGAGGATAATTTCGTTGATGATTGCTAAGATTTAGATTTAGCCCTCGTGTGATGACTGCTCTAAGACAGCATCTATTTATAATGTTTCTTAGGGGTTAAAAGTTTTCCAGCATTCAATTGAAAGATGAAGAGTAGTGCTGAGAATAAGATTCTGCACTTCTTTAATTCCTTCTCTCCTTGCATCTGAAACCACCTTAAAATATTAATGAAATGTGCCATTTGGGGCAAAATGAGAGCATGGAAAAACCTGTGTAACAAGGTGATTTTTCTAAAAGCCATGCCAGTTGTTTGCAGCAAAACTGGATATAAATAATCTCGATAATGGGTCAGGTTCCTGTTGTTCTGGGTTCCTAAAAATGCACACAAAGAGATGGTTTCTGCTCCAAGCAGATTTTAGCTTAGCACTAGGCAGAAAGAGACAGAGAGGTAGCTTGTACCATGCAAGAGGTCAGGCATGGCACAGTCACTGAAGTCTGTGCTTTAAACACTTGATGTGGGTTTGTCCTCTCAGGAAAGAAAACTCTCAAAGGTGATTATTTATTGCTTTATATATATACATAATAGCTGTAACCTGTTGCTCTGAAACACAAAACATCAGAGATGCCCTCAAGGTGGTGCAATGCCTGAAAATGCTATATTAAGCTGTTTAGGAAGATCTGACACAGAATTTGTAACTGGTGTGTCTGTAAATTGCTGTTCATAGAGAACAGTTTTGTTCCCTAAATATCAGTACCAAATTGGAAGATAAACATCAGCAAAGGAAAATATTCCCTTGCTAGGAAGAGAAAAATAAGAGAAGCTCTTAAAACATAAAATACATTGGCATGTCTATGGCAGCACCTCTTTAAGCTTACAAAGATTGTACTGCTCTGTCTGACATCTGTATGAGTTTCGTAATACAGCCAAGCGGCCTATGGCAATGTCTTTCTGGTAGCCTAATGCTTATTACGTCACTTATGAGTTGTATTAGAAATGAATATTTCACAAAGGCACTTATTTTTAAAAGGTGTATCACTGTCAACTCACTTCTGCCTTTCAGATATATTTCTCCAGTCTTTTTTGAGGTTAGAGGGAAACTTTAACATGGATGCACTTTAGTGTCAAAGTGTTGAGGGGGAGAAAAAAAAAGGCAATCCAAGTAGTTAAATAAGTACGTCTCCTTTCGACACAGGTAGAAATGTAGGAAGTGCTGTGAGTCAACCAATCAGTAACCTGCCAGGTTTTTAGGGATCTGTGCCTGCAGCTTCATCCCAGTTCAGTTCTTTCTGAGCAAGCAGCATTGCTCACATTTTGGCCTTTCACTTTGTTTAAAAGCCCCCTGAAATGAACAGAATCCCATCAGCCTCCTGTCATGGGTTCAGCAGTAGCAGTCATTTTTCTCCTTCTCAGTAGCTGGTGCAGTGCTGTGTTTTTGACTTCTGGCCCAAGAATAGCGCTGATACCACCAATGTTTTTAGTTATGGCTTAGTGATGTTTGGTCTGGCCAAGGACTTTCGGAGCCTCATGCTCTGCCAGGGAG
>JANRGW010004262.1:19740-43832 GCA_024733675.1 Psilopsiagon aymara | reverse complement strand
AAGGACACAGACCTGTTGGAGCAAGTCCAGAGGAGGTCATGAGGATTATCAGGGGGCTGGAGCACCTCCTGTATGAAGACAGGCTGAGACAGTTGGGGCTGTTCACCTGGAGAAGGCTGCGTGGAGACCTCAAAGCAGCCTTCCTGTATCTGAAGGGGGGCTATAGGGATGCTGGGGAGGGACTCTTCATTAGGAACTGTAGTGAGAGGACAAGGGGTACTGGGTTCAAACTTACACAAGGGAAGCTGAAGTTAGATGTAAGGAAGAATTTCTTTACTGTAAGGGTGTTGAGGCACTGGAATGGGTTGCCCAAGGAAGCTGTGAATGCTCCATCCCCGGCAGTGTTCAAGGCCAGGTTGGACAGAGCCTTGGGTGACATGGTTTATTGGGAGGTGTCCCTGCTCATGGTAGGGGGGTTGGAACTGGATGATCTTAAGGTCCTTTCCAACCCTAACTATCCTATGATTCTATGTGTTACGAATACTGGACTCTATTTGGTCAGAATATGTATGCTACACACCTTCTCTGTCCATCTATTACTTTTCTTTCTTTTTTTAACACAAGAAAGACTGACTGTTGAATACTAAATGCTCTCTTTCATTACAGCTTATGCTGCATCTTAAATCACATTCATTCTCATTCAGTTAATACAGTAGTAGTAATGTCTCCTAATACAAGGCCAAGCTCTGCTATTTTATATTAACATACAAACCCCAAACCCCACTACATAAGCAGTGAGTATTTAACATTTGACCAAAATGGACTCAACACAGCATAGTCATGCCAGGTAGGTGAGGTAGGTCAGTCCTGGGCAGCGGCTGCAGCTCCTCAGTAGTGCTGTGCTTGTCTTACAGGAGGAGAATGAGACTGATCAACCTCAGGCTTTCTTTCAGGGCAACTGCAAAGCCTACACAAAATACATGCAAATATGGCATAAAAAGGTAACTTTTAGTCTGCCCATAGCATGGCTTAAGAAAGAACAAGAGAGTGATTGATTTCCTCTTTGTCATACAGAAGGAGTTAGTACTAGCCATGCTCAGTTTACATTTCTGTCTCCAGAGAAGAAAAAAAGTCTTATCTCATCTTACCTGAGAACTTACACAAAAGAAACCTGCTGGGTTGGCTTTACCTGACCAGCAGTAAAGTGGGATGCATCTTGAAATCCATAATGCAAAAGCTATTAAATGTAGCTTGGTTTCAAACAAGTTGACTCTTAAAACTAGAGTCTTCTTCAAAGGAAATGGCTTAGGTTTTTTCACTTAAGCACCCATATGAATAGGTAAGTAGACTGAACGTTTGCTCACTGAAGAAAAAAATTCCACCTGCTGCTATTAATTAATAATAACCTGAACAGCAAAGGCCCAGCTGTATGAACTGTGACCACAGAATTTGCACTCCCGTGTACTTACTAACACTGCCTGAGTACATTAAGTGTCACATGCAAATGTTCAGCACAAGATCACCCATTTCTCATGTTTGGATCTGGGTTCTTGCTTACTGTATTTGCTTTTCCACCTTAAGATAGTATCTTTAAAGCTGGAAATAATATAGAAAATACCCACAGGCGAGTAGCAGTATCAAGCCTTCTGTTTTCTATAGGTTACAGATACTAGCATTAGCTTAAAACAGGACACCCACTACAGTTTCAGGGGGTCCTTTAAACACTGCAGTGAAGCACACAGACAAACAAGGCATTTTGGCTTATCCTTGTAGCAGTAGCAATGCCTCTGACACTTTGACCTTCCTCAGCATTCTCCCTACAATCATCCAGAAAATTTTAAGACTTGATTTATGAACTATTCACAGAATCATATCACAGAATCACGGAGTGGTTTGGGTTGGAAGAGACCTTAAAAGATCATCTAGTTTCAACACTCCCCAGCCCCCCGAGCTTCCACTAGACCAGGTTGCTCAAAGCCCCATCCAGGTTGGACTTGAACACTGCCAGGGATGGGGCATCTACACATTCCTTGCGCAATCTGCTCCAGTGTCCAGTCCAGGAGAAACATGAAGGTTGGGACAGAGAAGTTGGAGAGTGTTAAGCGAATTTAACATCTCTGTAATTGCAACAATAGGAACATTGACAACATAGTCTCTCTAGTCTCACCTGGTCTTTAGAGAGCTATCTGGAGGTACACCCACATGCATAAAAGCAGAGTGAAACTAAGAACATGAATAAGATGTCACAAAAAAGAAAATCAATGTACTTACCACGCTCATGTAATGCAGCATTCGGCCATCCACCTTTCCTTCATCAAACTGGGTCTTATACTGGGGGAGGCCAATGTCATCCAGCCACCCTAAGGCAGAGGCAGACACTCACATTAGTGTGGCAGCCAAGTTCTCATCCTTTGGGCCAAAAGTTAGCCATGATTAGAAACCCCTAAGTTGCGGCTTCAGCATGTAATAAAATCTTACTGGTAACCCAGTGGTAATCCAATTTTCCATGATTGTTTTCCTCTTCAGATCCAAGTGCCTGCAGAGCAAGCTGAAGCTTCTTCCGATGCAATGGGTGCTTTATCCCAAGCTCCTGTGAATGGAAGGAAAGCAACAAATCTAGAGACAATACTGTATTTTATTTCTCCCTCTGCTTAATTACAAATGGTTTCAGAGTCATACTGCACACAGCACCTGCTGATGACTTGGCAGGTGTATTTTCTATTTGCTGAGTATCAGCATCATTTAGCACATGTTCAGTACTAGAGAAAGGCCCGCTCACTGTGGTGGGCTGACTTCAAAATATGGTGGATTCCAAACCGCACAGAAATATTTGTCATAATATTCTCATACCAGGTTAAAAAAATCCCACAGTATAAACCATGTTAGCATTCAGAAAAATGCTTGATGGGACTACTTCCTTCTCCCCCACTTAGGCCAAGAGATTTATTTAGTTAAGAGCACATGAAGGTCCCAGAAATTACAAAAATGAATGCTTCCAAATGCATAACACTTTTGGTTTAGTTGCAAGTACAGCCACTCCAGGACCTCTTCAATCCCATATACACTTCTACAGTGCTTGCTAGTCAGTGTTATCTCTGACAACACCATTACAGGTCACTATGTGCATACCACATTTTTCTTACTCCAGCTGTACTGTAACTACAACTTTGAACTACCTCACTGCCTAAGAAAACAGGCTATTTGGTGAGTGACTTTTTCAAAGGCTGAAAATTCACATGCAGTGGGTACTATGGATTAAAAGTATAAATTGAATCATTTTTTTTCTTCTGTTTCTCATTTTAGAAAAAAGACAAATATGTAATGATTTAAGACAAAGAGACTGAACACCCTGTGTGTAACAAATCCTTATTCCTCTGTGTAAGTTAGGCAGAAAATACAATCAGACCAAATCAGCAGCTTTTTACACCCTTCTCACACAGGCATAAACTAACTGCACCATACATGAGAGCTAGTGAATCAAGGCTACAAACCCATATGATAATGAGGCACTCTCATGTGCATATTTTTAGAAGGTGGCATAGCCAATTGGCATGCCCATGCTTAATGAAGTTAAATCACATTTAATTATTAGTTTAATTACAGAGCATTGCAATTCAACTAAAAAGAGACATATCTGGCAGCACAGCAGATGACAGTATTTTAAAACCTCATCTTGTTTTATTTTTATTTTTCCGGGGGACACCTTAGAGACATGATTTACATGCACAGAAATAGCAATGGCTTTGTGATTCCAACATTTCTCACCTTTTCCAGATCCTGCTGAGAAGCCTGAAGAAGAGTTTGCCCAGACAGTATCCAGTGTCTGCCATTACTTACGTAAGAGCCCAGCCCTTGGTCCTGGAGCCAGTTGCAAACCTGCTCCTTTGTCCACTTTGCAAATGGCATGTCCAGCTCACTACAGAAGATTTTACCAAAAAAAGACTGATTAATCCCATGCCTCAAATCTCCTATTCTCATACATAATGACAAACCCAAAATCTAAGCCTAATATATTAGCATTTTGTGGGAACTGGGCCAATCTCTGGGGAAGAACATGCACTGTGGTCAGCTTCTTTGTCTCACAAAGAGGGTGTCTCTATTCAAGGACAGGTTAGATGGGGGTTTCAGCATCCTTGTCTAGTGGAAGGTGTCCCTGTCTGTGGCGGGGGGTTGGAACTAGGTGATCTTTAAGGTCCCTTCCAACCCAAATCATTCTATATTCTATTCTATGATTATGAACTGTTAGCACCATGAAGTGCTGATTGCTGCTGATCTCCTGCCACTATCACAATAAACAGTCTATATACACTACTGAAAACAGCCACTTTCCTGCCTTGTGCAGCTAAAACTCTGAACCGGAGACCATGATTTTCCGCATTAGCCTTTAACCCCCAAAATGCACCAGAAAGCATACCAGAGGAATATCTGTCATTGCCACGTGAGGGCTCATGCCCTGCTTCAGATGGCCTCACGACTGTACTACTCTGAAGCCATAAGCAAGGAAGGCTCCACTCTGCAGCAGGACCCCATCACCCAGCAAATAACTTCAAGCCTACAAAGACCATCTCTGAAAGGACGCCACAGCCTAGATCTGCCTGTTTCTGTCTGTCAGGAGAGAGACATTTCATTTCATCACTGTGCTCCTCCTTTAGGTCCCATGCTTGATCAGAGCTGCTGGGAAGGCAAGCACCAGCACACTTTGTACCACTTCTCTTACTTGTGAGACTGCCCCAGGTCTCGAGACCAGCCCAGTCGTGGCCCTGCAGTTGCTCTTGTCCCTCCTCTTTTGAACTCCGTCTCGGACATGTCATCTGGGTTGAAGGTGGTGGACTGGCTTCTTTTCAGTCTAGTTTAAACGGAAGAAAGCATATTCACATTTGGCTAAGAAAAAGGTGTGCTGCTTCTACTGCAGCCAATGTAGTCAAGATCTCCAACACAGGGTTTGTAGCTCTTCTTCTACCTGCCGTCAAATGTCATACTGGCTCCTGCACTTGAGATGGTAAAACATGGAGCCATGCACTGGACAGGGGAAAAAGGGAAGATATGTTCCCAGCAAATCCCTGTGCAAACCCCATCTTTGGAGAACAGTAATTTCTCATCTTTTACTTACTTTCCAAATAACCTCTTGATCCCCCTGGCCTTTTTCCTGGAATCTGGGGAAGGTGGCGTCATCTGTAGACTATCTGTTTCTTTCGCGCAAGGAGGCAAGCCAGCCAGATCCAAGTTATCTGCAGATCCCTTCTCCGTTTCAGCTGTCAGAAAACAACAGCCCCATGAAGACTCACTCAAGAAGCACTGTACAGACACACCCCTGAACTCAGGAACAGCTCTTGCTAAAGTTATTGAAAGCCACCATGTTAACGAAATAGGCCAGAGAGGGATGGGAAAATCCAGGAGAATCAGCATGTGTTCCTCCTTCATTGGCCTGACTGGGAACACTCCAAGGCAAGGCACTGCACCAGTTAAGTGCCTTGCATCTAAGATGGGCAAAAAACCCGTTGTGAATCAATCAAGTCCCAGGTTTACTCTTCTCGGGGAGTGCTCCTACAGTCCTTTCACAGACAGAGCCAAGGCACATGGATGTTCAGAAATAATTCAGTGCCATGGCAGGGAACCAAACCAGGAGTCCCCAAAGCACAGAAAAAGAAATAATTTCCCTGCAGGCATCTTTCCTAGTAACCTGCAGCATTCCATAAGTTCCCCACCCAGGAAATTCCAGCAACAAACAACTCCTGTCCCAGGAGCAGGAGGGTCCTCTTCCTCTCATTTCTGCAAATTGTGGAATATTTTGTTCCTCTGCAGAGAAACACCATAGAATTTAGGCTCTTTTTGAACTTGATCTTCTGAGTGATACGCAAAGGAGACCCTACACATTACCACCCACTCTAAGAACATTTGATCTTTGATCTGTAGCTGCTGTTTTCTGTGACAACAAACCTGAGGGCTCCTGTCCCCAAAAGGGAAGTTGTCACAAGAGCCAAACTTACAAAGAAGAAAATTACTTTAAGTTCATTTAAAATAGTTGCAGTACCTACTAGGCTACATAAGCAGAAAAGTGCCAGCAACTGCCAGATAGCTGAATTAAACTACCATGTGGCGTTTATGCCATTTACTTGCTGGGAAACAGTGACAGCATGAGCCTGCTCAGAGGAAGCAGCTATGGCAAGGCAGCCTGCAGCAGGCTGACAGTCAGACCTGTAACCACTTTTACCATGTTTTAACAGGGCTGTTTAATTAGATGACCATTATTTGGTTTTGAAATGGACTCTTAAGCTTCCACGAGAAAAACAAACAAGTTATGTGAATCAAGGTAGAGCATATACTGCTGGGACACGTGGTCTCAAGCCACAGAATTACACTGAGGCGGCCACAACATGCCATAAACGGCAATAAACTGCAGGCTTTGCCAGCTGGGCAAAGCTTAGATGATTCAGTCAGAATACATTTGAACATGTCCCATTTTCCACCAATGCTTTAGATGTTAAACCTTGCAGTGAGGCAACAAGGTTGCATATAAGATTATTTATGGGCACTCTGGTTTGATCACTGTTGAATACCTGCCAGTGAGGACAGAGCTAATGTCAAACCAGGCTTCCGCATGCGTGGTTTTTGCTTTACTTGTAGAAGAAAAAGTGCTAGCTTAGAAAAAGTACAACTGAACAGCTTTCTAGAGCAAGAATACTAGGACAAGGTTGCATTAGTAGCAGAGATTTGCGGGTATTGCAATATTTGCTCCTTGTACCTGACTCCCTTTCACACACTGACACAACCCCACAGAACACCCAGCATCTAATGGGCCACATGGGAAACCAAGAAGGCCCAGAATATATGGTCTCTTCATCAGCTAGGGGCACACTGTGTGGTTGTATGACAACCTTGATTGACGCAGCTCTGCTTGCTAAGGCAGGATCCTGCAGGTCTTACCTGCCCTTGCCAGAACCACCCAGGGAACACTCACATCACTAGACTGGTTTTTCCTACATGAATGGCTCCATCCCCATTTGCCCTAATTATTTCTCATTTGTTTATTATATAATAAATAACTGCATCTTAGAAGAGGAATTATGTATCCTACTCCCCAGCACTCCTCATAGTGAACACCTGGGAAACATACCTCATTCCCTCCTTTGCAACCCTTTAAGCTCTCTCCAGGACAAACGAGAGCACAAAGGTGCCTCTTGGTATTTAAACATCACTGATTCTCACCTACTACTTTGTCTGTGGGTAACTTTGTGTTCAAAGTTACAGCAAAGGTCTCTGCAAATTAACCCGCAATCTCTCATTAGTAGCAGTTACTGCGAAATGGCACAGCTGACTTTAAGCAGAGGGCAGATATTGCATGAAAACTCCTTTTAGCAATGGACAAAAATTTCAATGCAGAGCTCTGGTGCCTAGACCTTGTTTGAAAGGTGTGTGGCCATAACCAGCTGTTAGCAGCAGTCACAACACAGCGCTGGTACAGGTAGACATGCAGGACTACTATACCTAAGGTAGGTGCACTTGCACTTCGACTGCGATCTTCAGATATCCAAACAATGCACATTACCACACGCAGCACAACGGGAGAGAACACGCAGAGGGACAAGGTAAAACACAGTTCAAAACTTACATCAGCAAAATACAAGACAAAAGGAGAGGAGTACATGAAACACATGCGTCACACGCAACGCTGAATTCACACAGAGATTAGGATTACCAATTCACTGTTAAACCCCCTCTTACAAAAAGGAAATGCAGTGGAGCTCTATGGTGGAGAGGGTAAGAGCACTGCAGTCACTTTAGTGCAGGGAGGTCACTTGCTCCATGATACATTGGGCAGGTGACTCACATGGGCTCTCATGATGTGACAAGTATCTGGACACCAGCTTTACAGATTTCAGAAGCACTGAAATGCGGGTAACATATATAACTTACTCAGATTTACAGGACCCTGATCTAGATGGCCCATCTTCCAATCCTTTATGACAGTCACAAATACTCCACTTTGTTAGACAATTTCAGGATGAAACAAACAATTACACAAATGCACACATGAAATAAACCAAAGCTAAGAGCCTAACCCTCAGAATAGACAGTACATCTATTCCAAGTAAGTTAGCAAGTTCCCATGCTATGTCACAGGCAAATACGGGTAACATACTATAAATGTGCAGGTATGTTATTTCTTTCCAACAAAAGTCTAAAACTGTCTTTGAGTAAGCAAGAACAAGATACTCTTCTGCTCAACAAAGCAGAAGGTATACCCCTGTGGGTTTCTGAAAGACAGCAATAAATTCCTGTATCTCGTGCAAGAGAAAGCCAAAAACTTTACATGAATGGCAGTAGATGTGACACACCAACTTGATGCTTGAACTGGAACCATGGAAAGACTACTACAGCAGTACAGTGAATTCATGTAGGTTTTCATTTGGTGGCAACAAAGATTTCAGCATTAAGCAGAACATTTTGCTTATTGCTTTAAGTGCAAATATCATCAAATGACAGCATCAAAACAACCTCCCCTCCGTTACAGGTGAGCTTGAATAACTTGTCAATCCTGTTCCTGTTGTCGCCATTGCTTTTGCAAAGCTGCTTAAATACACATAAAGAGGAAAACTGAGGCTGCTCCCTCATTTCTGTCCACCTGAAAATCTAATGAAAGATTAACTGAGGATGGAACTAGGAGAAGAAAAAGCCCACAAATCCCAGACAGCTGGGACAGACAGCTAGCGTTTCAAAACAGCATCAATCCACTACAGGGTCCCAGGAGAGATATCACAGCAAGGCTGAAAAAGATCAAATACTTCATTACATCAGTGAGGGTTCTTTTTGTTACTGTTTGATATTTTCCAAACCTTCTACTGAGAAAAGTGCCACCAAGTCACAGTGAGACTAAGGGTTCTTATACAGAATTTGCATGCAGGCGCACCATACCTACCCAGATTGGGGGCACTTGCTGTCCTCTTGTTATTTTTTATCTTGAAAAAGCCTCGTCCAAACGAAGATCTGGCTTTACGGGTTCCAAAACTATCCTCATCGCCTGTGCCACCATGAGAAGGAGACTTTGGAGGGAGGGTTGCGAAATTATTACCTTCCACAGGAGGTTTAACCTGCTCAAGTTAGGGGAAAAAAGATTCAGTATCAGGAAATTGCTAAAGGCCTTCTGAGAAAGACTGCAAAGTGACTGCCTACAGATACTCTGGAGAGTCCCTCTCATTTCTCACTACAAGAAAACAGAATGTAAAAGCTATAAAGGAAAACATAAACAAGATCTTCATTTCAATATGTTCAGGACCCAAGATTACTATCACTAATTTCTAAGAGTAACATTTTTTTTTTAAGATGTTTCTCAGTTTGTGCAAGGCTGGCTTACAAGTATGGACAAGGTAAAAATACAGCCCTGGAAGGCTTTGAACTTTTTCAGCTTTCTAGGGTTTCTGTATCCCTCACTGCTAGATGTAGGCGCAGTGGGAAACAAAAGAAAGAGAGGAGACCCCCACAGTATATCGGCTCTCTGCCAAGTGCCAGACAACTCTTTTTGTCCATCACTGCTCTGCAATTTCAGAATTAATGGATTGATTGACTGTGTCCAAGCAGGCAGTATAAACACCAGGACTGACATCAGACACACTTCAACTGTCTCTTTAAAAGAAGGAAGTAGCAAACCCATTCACAATCCAAATATTATCCTTTGGCTTTTGCTGAATTGATACAGCATTGACCCTACAAGAGGCATGTCATTTCTGCTTGGGTCTTTTTATAGGTAATAGTTGTTGCAAACTATGGTCATATGGTAACTGCAGGGTAAGAGCTCTGCAATGACAGTCTTTTTCGGACCACAGTTGCTAGTCACAGACAACAATCTGTAAAGCCAAAGTTTTTTAAAGAGACACTAATCAAAGGTAATTACAGGCTCAATAAAATACTTAATAGTTAACTTTGCTAGTTATCTACTGGTAGAACACGTGGGGGAAACGTTAGCTTAGATGGCAACCTTATGCTCAACCAGACTGAAAGATAATCCATGTGTGAGAAGACAAGAATGTGTGAGACACTATATGCCTGACACTGAAGGGATGGTGACAACCATCATATACTCCTCGCTATCTTGTCTGCAGGTCTGCTATTCCCCCTCTGGAACTGCATGCCACAATTTCACACAACTGAGCTTTTCAACACTTGCTCACTGCGTGCTTCTCCATGTACATGCATGAGCGTTCACACACATTACCTCTGTTGGCTTCTGTGCAGAGTCTCTGTCCTGTTTGGGAAAGATTAACAAAAACATTTAAAAAGTCATGGTTTATAACCAGAATTCAATTCATCACCCTGAGTTAAATTCTGACTGTAATAAGTTTCCCTTACCTATTTTTCCCCTCCCAAAATAAATCTCTTCAGAGCTGTATTTCACACACACTAATTCTTGCTTTCTCTGAGGTCAGTGAGCTGACACGAAAATATGGTTGCCTTCCCTTACTTTGCAAAGGATTAGCTGCGTACTTAGCGACATGCAGTCTGTTAAGGCACTAGTGGAAACAGCTGGAATCAGACAGGGCAGAAGCCAAGCAGATAAAACATCCACAGCCTCCACTCCTTGGCTGTCCAAATGAACCAAAAAAAACCCTAACCCATGAACTCCAGCTGTCATCATCAAGTTCTGGTTACATTTGCAGTCCTGTCAACATCCTTCCTGAGCTGTAAGACACAGCTCAGCAGCTTGCGTATCTGGGAACTCAAGAGCTTTAAAAAATGTAGGCTGTTGAAAAAGAACACAGGAATGGCCCTGATTTAATAACATTGTTAGAGGCTAGCTGATTTTGACCTCTTCAAGAAACCTAAACTGAAGCTATCATCAGACATACAAAGGCTCAGTATTTTGTTCCTGATCACTTAAAACGTAAGTCATCCCAGACTGAACATGCATTAATTTACATAGCCTTCCAAAATTGTTTGCCTTGAACGCAGGTAGGAAGTGGCAGTGGGACTTACTTCTTGTATGAAATCAGAAAAGCCTATCAACTAAAAAACCCCAACCTCATTAACTGAGGAAAAACACAACAAGAGAGTCTTGAGTAAATGTCTCAAGTAAAAATCAAAAAACCTCCTGTGTTTCCATGAACAGATTTTCTCCTTTAATAAAATCTGGACAAAGTCACATGTATGAGATCAGCGCTAACACACGACACGAAGAGTCCTACTCTGACTCAGAATTTCTCAGAAGGTGGCAGAGCGTCCACAGGGTCACTGTCACAAGACATCACTCCTGTTTCTAAGGGGATGGGAGGAAGTAAGAGACCAATCAACCGCTTCAGATACCTCTTTTCTCAAACTGCTCAGACTGCTGGACTTCTGCAGCGAAGAAGTTCTGAAACAACAACATAAAAGCCAAGTTACTGGAATTGAATTTGCAAACATAAACACACTTTCAAGAATCAGCTTTAAAGAAAGCATTATAATACATGATGAGATATACTAAAACCAAAATTGAATTAAGGCAATCAAGGCACTAATCAGAGCCCATGCAATATGAATTATAGAATCAGAACCTCCACATCGCAATTAGTGCTGCTAATGCTTTAGTGACATGATGCTTACCTTTGGATATTTTTGGCATCTCATTTAATACTGTATTTTCAGAAGCACAAGGAAAAGTTACACAGGCAAAGCAAGTGATATAAACAAAAGCTATGAAAACCAGTATTTTTAGCAATAGGTTTCTGACTAATTTACTTCTTAAAGAAGCCAAGCATATTAAGTCAAGAGCGTTATCTTTGGTGCCATTTTCCATTTTGGACCAGATATCCCCCATCTTCTGGTAGAATTTACAGTCTAAAACATCTAAGTCCAGTTGAAAAGAAAATTCCCACTGAAGTTTTTCCCATAATCAGGTATAAAGGAAGAGTAACTCTACAGAATTTTATACAAAGCTACTTATCTTTATACCAGCATAGGGAGAGTAGCATTTGGCTCTGGGAATACTGTTGTGGCACTAAGTCACACAAAGTAAAAACAGCTGCAGAGCCTCACACTTCGTACCAGACTAACCCTGTTGACTTAAGCACCTTACTAACAAACCACTTTGACTCAACTTGGAGTTCATACATGTTCCCACTGATTTCCCCAGGGAACATGGTTATGTGGCAGAAATTAAAACTATTTTCTCATTGTAGTCAGCGGACCTCCTTTCCCCACTATCAAAAGAAAAAAGCAAATCACTTGCACATGTACTACACAAAATGTAAATCTTCAAGTATATTAACAGTGTACAAACAAAGATGCTTCATAATATGAAAGTAATTAACTGCATATGTGCACCAATGAAGTCTTGGAAAATAATGATCATGAAAACACAGGACATGACATGAGCAGAAAGCTACCACCACTAAATATCACCTTGGCTAGAATTAGTTGTTATATTTACATGTGTATGTAAAATGGGTGGGGATAGGGGGGTTCAAGTTGACTATCACATATAAATATGTTCCCTAAACATTTCTGATTATGATACTTACACTGGACTATCACACAGCTGAGTTTCTGGGGAAGAACCTATTGATCTTCCTTCACTGCAGAAATAAAAAAGGTATTAAAAAAGCAAGAAATTTGGGGATCCCATCCAAATACCTGGCTGATACAGAAAACCTATCATCCCAGCTTGCTTTAATCCTGTTTTCACTTCAGCTGTTATGGTACTAACACATTTCAAATCTTCTCTACAGTGGCAAGTCTTGTAAAAGATCATAGAATGCTTTGCGTTGCAAAGGACCTTAAGACTATCTAGTTCAACCCCCCCCGCCATGGGTAGGGGGAAACCTCGCACTAAATCCTGTTGTCCAAGATAAAGGCCAAAGGTAAATTCAAGAGTCCCAGAAAAGACAACTTTCATAGTAAGTTGACAATACTGCACTATTTAGCTTAAATAAATGCTGAGCTTACAGCCTGTCAGGATCTGCAGCAGCACCAAGTAGTGGAGGTCCCTGCCTCCCTCTTAGTCACTCCAGTGTGGGGAATTATACTGCTGGTTGGTGCTTTGTTTTTTCCCCAAGATGGGACATAGATGAAATCCCTGTTGGTGATGGCTAGAGCTGCATGAGGCACAGCACAGCAGAAACCAAGCAAAGCTTGTCTACTGCCTAGGATACTTTCCTTGACTGGAGCTGGAAAAACCACATATCAACTTGTGCTTGCATCTTTTTTATTTATTTTTATTTATTTTTTTTTTTTACATCGAGATTGATGATGGTTTTAAGCCAAAAAGATCTCCTTGCCTTTGAAGTCTTAGTATTTGATACACAATTAGATAAAGCCAGGGCTTGGACCCAGAAGAAAAAGCCTTAGCACAGCCTTTGCCTAGCTGTGAGTCCAGCGCGCTTTTTGGAACTCCTTGCAGTGCCAGTCCACACCTGCAGGGACCAGGTTTCCTTGCCTGAGCAAGGAGGGTGTAGGCTTAGAAACACTGGAGAAAGCTGAATGCCACTTCTCACCCAAGAGGCAGCCACTGGGTTCAAGCACGGGGGCCTGATGGCGCCACAGATCAGGCACACAGGCACCCCCACCCTGGGTTCCCTGGCACCCTGTGGCTACACATTTCATCTGGCTTTCAAAATCTCAGGCAGGGCTCTCATGAGTGAGTGAAGAAACATCTTTGCATTTCATCTTGCCAAAGGACAGCACTGCTTGAGTTTCCTTCTGGGGCTCCAGTGACAGCTCAAGGTTAGAGATGGACAGTCCTTTTGTTGCAGTTTTGGCAGTGCCTTACATCAGTCTTTAGCAACTGTAGAAAACGCCTGAACGAAAATCATCAGTAATGAACTTGTGCTAGCACACCCAACACTATCTCAGCCAGACATAGATGATCTAAACCTAGATAAAAATAATGACTCTGTGTCCTTCGTCGCATGAGATCAGTTTTTCTCTCCTTCTGTTCACTTCTTGCAAAGCAGCTGGTATAGACTCGGAGTGCTGCTACAAGCAACAGCAACCAAACTAAAACTTGCTTACTGAAAAATATTTAATCAATGCACTTCATGAACATAAGTTTAGTTAGCTATAGCTAGTCCAGTGAATGCTAGCCTTGCTTAACTGACTTAATGACTTGTCAGCATAGTAACTGACAGAATTCTACTCTCAATAAATGCCTCAGAATATTGGACTTACAAATAAAAAATACATGGAAATAATAATACCTCATTTCACTTGCAGGATCCGGCCTAGGCTGTGTTTTCAGTTTCTCTGCAACAGTTTCTGAGCTCTTGGATGTAGATGAAAAAGAAGGGATTGAAATCTGTAAAATACTGGTGTGGATTTGCAAGGAATTCTAGAAAGAATGAAGAATATGTGTTACACTGGTTTGAGCTGAAATTAAGCAGTCACAAATTAAAAAAGTAACAGACAAACTATGAAAAGAAGGATCTGAAATCAGATTTTTAAAAGCAATTACTTTCTTTTTATTGTAATACAGTGATTTTTATTGTAATAAAGTGATTACTTCCAAGCAGTAACTTGGAAGATGGCACTGAAGATAAAACATGAAAGACTGCACAGATACACTACAGCAGAGACAAAAATCTCACAAGTCTTGCAAAACTTCCTGCTAAATCTCTCTCTACCACAGACCCCATGAAGGGTAGCTCTCTTTGCAGGTTTACTCCTGTCCTCAGCTGCACAGGGAATACCAGAAAGCTGCTAAACATCTACTTTAGTTTTCTTCATATTATATTTCTGCTGTTTAATTAAATCAAGTCCCTGCTCTGACTCAGAGCTTTAAGAGATCGATGGTTTTATTATTTCATTACTGGAAAATGCAACAGTAAAAATTAGAGACTTGACCACAACCTACTTATCATTTAACTGGAAGTATGCAATGGTGATTGCATCCTTTTAAATATGACAAGATATATTATTAAGTCCCAACATGCTTACTTTGAGTTCCTGAAAAATTAAACACAGCCCCTAAAACATTTGATACAAAAAGTAATTCCTGTGCTCTATAGGAAAAGTAGTTTGGGCCCATTCTCATGACAAATACACTTATTTGCTGTCTCCAGATCACATTAGATGATTAAGAAAAACAAATTTAACTGAACTTAAATGAAACTCCAGAGCAGCTTTCGCAAGAAAACTAAATTCTCCAAAAGGATATGGGGCATTACTGAAAACTTTGCAACCCAGAAAATATCTTTTCAGGAACTTGAGTTTTGGCATGTGCAAAAGGAATCCAGCACAAACAATGTTTTTAAGGAGTGATGGCATTAAATGAGGAAGAAAAAAGGATACCTCTTCATGAGTATTCACATTAAATTCATCATGGACTGGAGATGCAGTTACTGGGGTTGGGGATGGGCTTTTCTCTGGGTCAGTCAGACTTGGTGTGTCCAATAAAGCTGTGGAAACAGACCCCGAATTCAAGAAGTCTTCGCCATCACTTTCCTTGCCTGAAGGAAAAGAAGCAGACTTTACTTCTGGTTACAGTGACACTCGCTCCCATGCATGGTTCAGCCAGCCTGCACATTTACGGGCCAAAAAGGGAAGAGGCTAAGGATTCTTTATTTCTTTCTTAGGACAGACTACAATAGTTAAAAGGAAGTCATTGCAGAATGTCACTTCCCAATTCAACCACCACAGAACAGCAGCAATAGAGCAGAGGGAGGACATACATCTGACAGCAAAATACTCAGCAAATACCCACGGGACATTTAGTGAGATCTGTTCAACAAGCTGAATAAACTGGAGGAGTTATTTCCTGTGCTGTGTTCTGGAATTTCATACTAAATATTTCTTTTCTCTTATTCACTAGGGAAAGACCAAGGGTCAAAGTAGCCTGAAACTTCAGATGTCTCTACGGTTTCTTCAAGTTACCCATACGAAAAATGCAGCCTACTGCACAAAGTGTCCAACACCAGATTTTAAGTGACTACACTGTTTGCAGACTGCCACAAACTGAGAGTCTCAGTTAAATGCTGCAGCCTGTCTGCATCAGCATCTAACATTCTCTGCTCACAATGAGCAACTTGCTGCTCCTGAACTGCTTCAGTACCACCAAAAGGCTTGGATTTCCACACTTGTCATCCACAACAGAGTACTGACACTGACAAGAAAAAGTTTTGATGTCATTTTTAACATACTCCTGTCTTTGACAGCATAGGACTGCATGAGAGAGTAATTACTATTCAAATCCTTCAACGCTTAAGCAGGGTGTTTTGCCCTCATCTCCACCCTTCCTCTTCCCTCAGTGATAATGTGCTCTCCCAGCCTTATAACAAACTGATGACCACCTCAACATATATCACCCTTGAGGATCAGAAACTCCTGGATCTGGAAACCTCCACCAGCCTTGGAACATATGGAATGAACCATTACATGTGACACATTACAGTGACCATTTCAGCCCCACAGTTAAGCTCATTATCTGATGGTGGAGAAGGAGTTTTTTTGGGTGTGTGTGGAAAAAGAAGAAATGGTAGGAAAAGCCAGCTTCACCCCCACTGCAGTAGGGGAGGAGAACTATTCCACAGCTGCTGCATGTGATGGTGTGTGAAGGCTTCATTACATGCCAAAGATGCGGCATGTCATCACAACATGGTTCTGGCAGCACATCCACTTTACTACAGACGTTTATGTAGCTCTTGGGCACTGCTATTCCAGGGTGAGCAGCCACTGGGGTGGTGCTGGCTTGGCTTGTAAGAACATGATTGCTCAAGCATTGCTCTGCTCAGCTACCAACCCCTCCCCAGGAACACATGCAAGAGGGGAACATCAATTTTTAGCAGTTTATGTAGCAGCCAGCCCTGAAAGGCATTTCAGAAAGCTATGGAAAGAGCCTGAGAGTTTATCATATTAAAACTAATTTTACAAGGGTAAAATAAGCAATGCGACAATAACAGTTACTACCACCAGCTAGTAAATCGAACAGCTGCCTGGACAAAAATGCAATTTACCAGTTCACACCAGCTGAAGAATTGGCTTTTCTCTGCCTAAGGATGCCTCCAAAGATAGGAAGTCTAACACTACCACAATGTACCTAGAATTTCAATGAGAGAAGAGTTTAATTTCTTTTGATTGTACAATACCTTTTTTACCTTGAGCCAGTATCACCATGTCTTGAACTTTCTTGTACCTATTCAGAGACTGCCGAAGCTCTTCTATCTTCCGATCCTAAAATAAAAGAAAGCTGTGACTGTGCTTCTTCCTTCAGCAAACCAAAAATAAGAACTATAAATTCTAGATATTCTTCAGTTCAATTAGTTGTGGTACTAAAAGAAATAGGAAGTGTGGATGGGACAGGACCCAGAACTCTGAGAGGCTATGAAATATCAAAACTTGTATTTAGTAAAAACTTAATCTGCTTAATCACCAGAATTGTCCCAGTTTTGAAAGCAGATTTCAGCTCCCTTATTAAGTCAAAGGTGGAATATAATGAATCTGCCATGTACAAAGAAAGCAGTAATCAAAGGATTTAGGGCTTTGGTGATCAAAAGAAAACATCCTACAAAAGGCACATGCATATGAATGTGCAAAAAGATACATGAAAATAATTTATACTTTACAGAAAGCTCTTTTGGAAACATAGCCTGTGATAGCCCAAGGGATTTGTATGGAGCTCTTTACATTTTCAGAACACGGTGTAAACTGCATCCCACTGAACTGAATGACACAATAGCGTAAAGATTCTGTGCACATGTAAAACAGGTCATAAGTGCCCTATTATAAAGGCACTGTTGTGCTTCTGAATAGAGTGAATCACCGATTCTTAGAAATTTGATTTTTTAATTGGATTGTGACAAGCTCATATGTGAAGATTTTCTTGAGAGTTTTCTCTTAGATTTTCTTAGAGATTGAACTCAAGCTGAAATAATAATGACTTCGATACCTTTTCTTCATTTGCGGCCATTAACGATTCTACCGCCTTCTTCATTTTCTGCACCTCTATATCTAAAAGCACAATACAGTTCTCTAAGTCAATTTAAATTAAGACAGTGTAAGAAAATAAGAGAAATAAATAAACCAAAACTAAAAGCAACTCAGTAATAGCTGAAAATAAATTTACAAATTAAAAGACAAAACATAAGCCACTTAAATTCTGTTTTAGATAAAAATATACAGAAGAAAACCTTTTTCTTCCAAACCTTTTTTTCTGACATTTTTATCAAGGAAATGATAAAATTCAGGAAATTTCCTTACCCACCCTGCAAGCTTTAGGAAAATGGAAAAGTCAAGAATTACACTACTGCTTGATTTTCATTATCTCCACCTTTCAAATAAATAAATAATTGCAAAACAAAAAGTCCAAAATACAAAATACAACATTTGCAGTGCAGTAAAACACATCGTCATTACAGCAATCAACAAACACCCCAAACAGCATCTCAAAACCCCACTATACAAAGCAGTAGGATTAATGGATATGATGAAGAAAGCATTGTGCAGCGATGCTTAGTCTTAATTCAGCATGAATGTAGAAATGAGGACAGCACAATGGAATGACACAAGTATTTGCTGTGATGAACAGCCATGCTAGAATATACATTGTGGTTCAGACTAGGAAAAGGTCCCTAATACAGATGACAGTGTTCTGTGCTTCATCTATAATCCTTATTTACAAGAAATATAAATACACGGAAGCATGTATATTCTAACCAGGTTAGATTTTGGAGGTTTTCTGGACTAGAAATTCAGAAGGAATGGAAAGAATCTCAATTTTCTCTAAAAATCTGCCTTGCATAAATGAAGTAAACTTCAAATTTTGTTACAAGCATAGGCAGGTGGCCAAATCCACAGGCAAGGAAGCATTTTACCTTGTTTTAACTTCCTAGAATTTCCTGGAAAACAAACAGAGTGGGAAGCACATTTTCCTCCTTAATGAAATGCAAGAAGAAAATGAGCTGCCTGGCTGGCTTTCTAGATGAAAGGCATTTAGACATATTGGGCTAAACCAGCAACTGATCCAGTTCCAATAATTTTCACTCCGTTATGCTAAGCGAAAATCTGGTTTATTGGATAGCAATTGCATTTCATTGAGAGACAACTGTTTTGTGAGTCTCCATGAGACCAAATCTTTATCTATCAGCTTAGCTTGATAAAACTTTGTATTTCACATCTGATAAATCAACCCTTATTCTGAAATTTTACTGGAAGTGTAACTAAGGGTTATAGATGACTCAACCTAACATTGTTTGGTAAAGCAGTTTTGCAAACACATGCAGAAAGCTATTCTGGAAAGCACTTTTGAAATGCAAATGCTTGTGGAAAGACACTAGAAACCTTACTTTTATCTTTGAGCTTCTTTTTACAATTTTCATCTGTGCAGGAAAATCCATTGGATTTGAAATTAGCATGAAAGGCATGACATTAAGCAACTTTTATGACAATATTGATACTTAAGGAGTTTACTATTCATCATGTATTATTGCAGAAGCAAGCAGTTCAATTTCAACCTGCACTCCCCTGGTGCTAACATCCCTAATGACACAAAAGTCTCATTGCTCTCATACACAACTACTTGTCTCAAGGCTACATTTTGCAACTGTATGTTTTCACTTCTAAGACCTCAGAAAAGATGTATGCAGATAGATTACTCTTAAACCAACACTTGGCAAAAGTGTTACTTGGCAAAAGAGAGTAGTCTTAAACTATCAGCAAGAGCCAGCTAAGTGATAAAGTATGCATTTTGTTCAGAAAGCACAATTCAGCTAATGAAGCAGATAACCTGTGTTATCTGCAAATGGCATTACTTAATATTGGTCCAAGGCAGAAAACACATGGCCCATCATGGCAGAAAACCACTGCTGAGCTATATTGAGAACTAAACTAAAGCTGAGAACCAAAGGGTAATGTGATTTCAGTGTACACAGCAGACCCAAGGAAGAAAAGCCCCATTTAAGTTGTCATAAATGCAATAAAGTCAGACCTTGTTCAAATTTAAGTGTTCTTAAAAAAAAATAATGTTGAAACCAGACCATTTTATTAAACAAAATGTGACAATCTACATACTACATTTCTTCCTCAGGTCACAGGAGGAGTCTACTTTCTTGTGGCTTTACTCTTCCAAAAAATGTACTTTAAAAGCACCATCTTAAAATCAGCAATAAATAGGCTTAACCAGTGCACAAAATCCAGAACCAGTCCTCAATTTCGCCTACTTATGGCTAGGTCCACACTGAAGATTTGCTGGATCACACCATACTTTAGCCTGTAGTGTGGGTTTTTCCCTTCCTTATCGGTAACGGGTGTAACAAGCAAAGTCCAGCACAGATATCCACAAAGTTTCCTTCTTAGTGTAATCTTTTTGGGGAACTTAAAATTAGTTTAAAGATTTATTTGCCACTATAAACTACAACTTTTGGGGCACCATGCGAGCCATGTAAAGAGCTAACTAGGGATTACTTCGGCTAGTTTAAAGTTGATCAAGGAAGTAGGTTCAGCAGTTGTGTTGTGAACACCCACTAAATAAATTAAAAGAAGTAAACAAGGACAGAAATTATATAAAAACTGAGGCTTTTATCTCTTATTTCCTGTATAACCATTCATGGAAACATGACCTCAGCTGAGGTGACCAAAGAGGACATGGTGACAGATGCTCCCTCCTTCTTACCTCTATCCAGTATTTCAATTCCTTCTCCTTTCAGTTTGCAGACCAATTTTTCTTGCAACCTTTTTACCTCAGCTTCCTTCTGCTCTAGTTTGTCTTTCAAAGCTAGTAGTTCATCCTGTAACAGACACAGAATCTCTCAGTGACAGCTTCCACAAGCATCAAGACATTTCCAAAATTCCCTCCTGTGAAGCACAGTGGATAGGTCCTCAGCCGGTGAAAAAGACTGAGGGCCTCCTGACATTTACACTGGCTGAGGGTACACCCACCAAGCTGATTCTGAACATCACTCCAGACCACTGAGTCTGTAAGATGGCAAAATCAAGGGGGCTATGGTCCAAAAAGTGTCAGCCTCATGCATAAATGAAAGATTTTTGCATCTAAATTTAAGAAAGACAGTTTAAAGAAAAAATAAAACCCAAACCAGTTTTCGTATTTATTTAACTTTGCAGAGGCAAAAAAAGTGCAGGTGATAAGGCTGAATGCTAAAATTTACTAACACTTATTTTTGGTACTTTTCCATGGCATTTTCCATGTTCAAAACTGGACAATTACGGAGCTGTGCTTACACGGGGCTGAGGAGAGTTTCAGAAATAACCACTGCTTCTATGAAAGAAAAATCAATCACGACACCATCAAGCACATAAACACATACTGGAAAGCAGTTCAGAAGAAAATGTGGTACCTTTGCCACAGTTTGGGTTTGCTGATCAAGCACTAGGAAAGGAAACCTGGAGTTGAGATTCATGGCAATAAGACAGATGGTGTTTGGGGGAGTTGGGATGTATTAGATAAATGCTGTCAAATTTTAACTTAGATCTAACCATCTGCACTAGCAAGTGACTGGCACAGATCCATGCATTTAACTTTTTAAAATTCAAGTCAAATCCTACCCAGTTTAGTAACATGTTTCTTTGATGTCCGAGGATATCTTGTGCAACTGCATCATCAAGACAGGACGCTCAGTGCAAATGTACCCAATACTGAAAATTCAATTTGTTCAGTTTGTAAACAAAGCAAAACAAGGCAAGACTCATAATTTTGGCATTTAGAGCTTTTAGCTGACCTTTTAAATCCTTAATGAGATAAGCCAAACTAGAGTACTGTGGCTTGGGTAGATCCCTGAGCTTCCCTCAAAAGGTCGGCTGCAAATATATAGTGATGTCTGCATCCCAAACTATGGCCCACACTACAGAATTCCCTTAAATTGTTTCCTATTTGCTCTAAAGCATCAATAAAAAAAAAATCAACAAAAAATGGTCAAGAAATCAAAGCTTCTTCCAGAACAGTGGCTGTGTCAGTGTTCCCGCTTGGTACTGATATTGATGGATTTCTGCTGGTGTAGGACTCATGCTTCTCCAAAACAAGACCATCTCACGGCCCCTTGAGAAGCCGCTGTTATATCCATAGGCAACTAAACCTGCATGTGGTTGTTGGTGGGTATTTCTTCCTCTGAATTAGAAACAGAATATGTAAATGTACATGTGGGAGAGGGGACTGTATGAAAGAATCACTACTTTTTTTGCTAGTTTTCATGAATAAATTTTCTCTAAAAAGGTGAGGAGAAGTTCTGTTTGAATAATGGACATAAGCTACAGAAGAGGCAATCTTCCCTTGGAAGCAAATGATTTTAACCCAATTCTAACTCCAGTATGTGCAACCTCTGCAAAGTTCACAACACTAAAATCCTCTCCCTGTTTACAGGGAATAGCTACAGAGCTTTTCACATCTAATCGGAAAGGGAGCACCGCATATCAACACACAGCAATTAATGAAAACAGAGCATGACAGCACGATGCAAGACAGGACCTTGAAACGGTGGAACATGAAATATTCAAAAGAGGCCCAACGTTACTCAGTAACTACCACACCTTTAGCATCTGGCTTTTTTGCTCCATCCGCTGTTTTTCGTACTGCATCTGACCCACTTTGATTTTCATACTAGAAAGTTTGGCCATTAAAGACTGGTAACAGAGACAGAGGAGTGAGAGAAAACTAAAGATAGAAAAGAGACAAGGCTAAATAGCAAAGAGAAGTTAGACAACTTACAGAAACAGACTGCTAGAATTACTTAGGTGAATGCTTTCTCTTCAGAAATCACTGGTTTTTAGAGCACTTAGGAGACAATAAATGCTCATCTATGGCATGCACCTTATGTACTGCAACTGCTGACTCTTGACATATATGAAACAAGGGTCTAAACAGGTAATTACTTTAACTGTTTAACATCCAGTTGCATGATAAGTTATTCTTCATAAAAACAATGCCCAGAACTGGAAACCACAGAATGAAATTTGAAAGTAACCACTGTTGCTTAAATGAGAACCATGAAACCCCTGGGCCTGAGTGTGCTCAGGATTCTGCAAGGTGCAGGCAAGGAGTGGGGAAAAGAGACTAAACTTCTAAAGCCTGACTTACACCCATCACTGTTTCTTCCCTTCAGCCTCACTTACTTTGGTTGTTTTCAGTTTTTTCTCATATTGAAGTCTTTCATTGTCCATTTCTCCCACTCTCAACCGCAATTCATTTATTTCCTGGATCAAATCCTGAGTAAGGGGAAAAAACAAGGCCAGAAACAACAAAGAAATTCAATAAACAAAACAGAACAATGGCTACCCATTGGTAGGACCACAGAAACACAGCAGCAATAAAAGGCACTCTGTACACAAAGACATACCACCCAAATCCATAGTTAAGTCAAGCAATTGAGAGCTTCTAGATATCCAGGAACTGTATTTCTCAGTTTCTACATTACTGAAGAAGAGGGCAAGAGAACAAAGAGAGACATAAGCTGAAGTTGTGTTCCCTGTGCTGAGGACCAAGAAAGGCCTCCAGCCCCTCTCACTGCTCAACTGCTTGGATGTCTACCACTATAAGTAGGCAACAGAAAAGCATGGTAGCTGTCCTTCAAAACACAGCAGCCACATCCCCTCTTCTCCAGGCCTGCCAGCCATCACCTGCCTTTTCAAAATATGAAATTATTGCAGTGTAAATCCATGCTTGTGCCACACAAAAAGAGCCCCTCTAATTGAAGGCTAAGTGGAAGAGCCGCCACAGGTGTCTATAAGCACAATGGCTAAGTTTTTAAGCATCAGCGGTGCCACTACATCTGAGCTTTAAAAATTCAACCTGCTTTGGAAGAAACTTGGAGCCACCACTAACTCATATCTGAGCTCTTCAAACGCCTCGACCTCCTGGGCCATCCTCCTGGAGAGACTTACCAGGTTTGGAGGTCAGCCCTGAGTGCCACCAGACCTACAGCTCCCTTCCTGCCATGGTTAAATGAACACTGAGTTTGAATGCCCACCAGGGTGCAAAACACTCTTCTTCAAACCTTCCTGTCCTCTAGATGGGGAAATGGGATCTTAAGTGGCCAGCTGCAGACCTGCAGGAAGCCTGGGGGACAGCCAGGACAGAATGTCCCTCCATAAGAAACAATAAACAACAACTTATTGGGAAAATGTTCTTCCTGCTCAGCAGGGAAACACATTAACAGAATGCTGTGGCTTTTGCACGACTCAGAGCTATCCAGCAAGCTTCTGCCTCATGCATACCTCACTGACCTCTAGTTCATGCATGGACACCA
>JANRGW010004262.1:0-19704 GCA_024733675.1 Psilopsiagon aymara | reverse complement strand
GGAAGGGGGGAAGAGAAGAACAATTAAAAAAACCCAACAGTTTCTTAGCAGTTCATGTAATGCACTATCACCAGGAAACTCTTCAGAAGAGGAGATAAAGCTCTCCATGCACCTCAGAAAACATAAGAAGACTTGAACTCCAGTATAACATCCTTTAAACTCTCAAAAAGATAGCATGGTACCTAGGTTTGCTACATGGTAAGGCAAATCCTATCCATGTCAAGCAATACTGTACATTGAACTAACAACTATAAGCACTTTTTCAGAGCTAATCGTATAATTAATAGAGATTGCTAATTTATAAATTAACAAGCCAGGAGCTGACATTTAGGGGGTGTCCATGGACCCACAGTAATACCAACCTTCCAGCCCTATGCCACATTTTCTGGGCTTACAAGCCTCTGGTTATTATTTTGAGCTTAATGAATCTGACATCAACAGAGCAACACCTGTATTTCTTTAGCAAAACCCAAGCTCAATTAGCAGAAGTCCAAGGAAAATGAAAATACAGAACATCCTGATCCTATGAGTAATTACTACTGCTAATGTACGACTTTGATTTGAGCACACCTGCATTCCCTCATTGATTCTTCAATGTGTGACCTTTGTAAATCTCATCACTATTCTGCATAATGTACACGGGTGTCAGTCTGCATGACTAGATTAATTAAGCTGTTTCTTATAAACATCAAGTGTTTGAGATCTTTAGCAAATCTATGTTCCCAGGTCTGATGGTTACCTTTGACACTATGCCAAAGGACCTGTTTGGGGCTTTTCTGTCCCAAAGCTACCATTTTTGCTTTTGGCAAAGTTTCCCACAGGTTAAATAGAACTAAAGGCCAGTCCTTACAGCATGCTTTGCCCTAAAAATATTTTCTGTTATTCTCTCGCAAGTACAACATTAACTCAAGTTTTAAGTTATCTACAACACAGTAACTAAATAATATTCATTCTCATCTTTCTGAGGCAGAGGAGCACATTAAAGATTTACCAGGTTCTGCATACAGACCCTCATTAATATAAAAGAGGTGTTTAATCCTTGCATAAATGAGCAGAGGAAAAAGACAAGGCCCAAACAGGGCTGTATACCCCTGAATTAATCACAGAATCATAAAATAGTTAGGGTTGGAAAGGACCTTAAGACCATCTAATTCCAGCCCCCATGCCATGGCCAGGGACACCTAACACTAAATATTTATCTTTGGGCAAGCTACCAGAGGTAGAGATTGCCAATGGCACTGAGGTTCCCTAAGAAATCCTAACCCTCCCAATGTATTCAATTTTCCTGCTTGCTGCCCTGAAACATTTATCCTTTTCTTCCACTGTTCTCTGTTCAGCTGATTTTGACTACAAACCTTTCACAGCAAAGACTTCATCTTGCCCCCTCTTGCAAAGCTCCAGCAAGGAGACCACAGCATTGCTTGAAACCTGAAGGTACCAACTATTATAACTGCTCATGATCTGAGGAGCTGTCGGGACCTTTGTGAGGTTTGAGATGTGTATGTCCCCAGGACACTCCGGGTGTTGCACATGTCCATCGGAATCTGAGACCAGACCAAAAATCCACTGAGTTCCCTGGCAGATTTGAATGAATCAGCAGTATAAGTCACCCACATGGTGGCCACTTTGCTTGCATGGCAGCTGCTTTGCTTGCATCTAATACATCTTCCTCAGGCACCCACAAATGGGTTAAAGTACCTGCCCTGAGAATAACTCATGTTCCTGTCTTAAAACCCTCCAAAATAGGAGAGAGCCATGAAGCGGTCCTTTTCTGATCCAGTCAGGTCTCTCCATGCAAACACCCAACAGCTGTTCCTTGCATGGAACGACAAATGGAGCTGATGGGTGGGACATAAACCTGTTTCCCAGAGCCTTCTCCTTCTCTGCTCACGTTACTTGTACTTTTCATAGCAGGCTGAGGAAGACACAAAAAAGCAAAGATAACTAAGCTTCAAGGGTCAGAGGCTTCCTTACAGACACTAGAAATACAAACCACATTTTGCTCCATTCAGAAATTCATCTGCACAAATGAGACTGGTGGTGTTTAAATTACAAAGAATTTCCCATGAGTGAGCCAGTTTACCCTCTGGCTCCCATTTCAAAGACCATGTCTGGTTATGGACTCCTCCCTAAATAAACTCCCTTGTACAATATTTTCTTACATAAACTCAGCCCAACTCAGACCACCTGTGCTCCTTTAGGAAAATAATACTGGTGTCTGCTGAGAAAGTGGAAAGACTGGAATGATTTGAAGAACAGAACAATTACAAATCTCTATTAAGTACACAATTAGCTTTGGAAAAGCTGTGTATTTGTGAACATCTAGACAGTAAAGTCCTTAAGGAAAAAAAGCATGCAGATCTAATAAAGCATCTGTTTAGAGAAAGAATGGTGAATATGGGAAGCCTACCAAGCTGGAATGGGAAGCTGCAATGACAGACATAAGTAAAACGTGGGTAATAAGAAGGATTTGATCCAAATGGTAATTCTGTAGGAGACAGTAGCTACACAAAAGTTGCTGTAAGATGTCAAAGGCTTTTTTTTTTTTAATTTTCACTTCCTTTTCCCTAAATAAAACCAGAAGCAATATTCATAGTTTTTCTTTCCCATTTTGGGTACAAATTTTTTTCCATTATGAACACCACATGTAAATGCCATCACGTGTTTACTGCAGAGTATTTTGAATATTCATTGAAATACTTAGCTCTGCTGAAATAATTGATCATCTATTACTTCAAACAGGAATGTAATTAGATCAACGTCGAATAAAATACTGTGAACAGAGAATGAATACTGCCTCCAAAATACCTGATAGAGATTTTGCATGACTAGGACCCATACAACTGATTGGCCATTCATTTTTCCACTTAACAAAATGGAAATTAAGATGTATTATCCCTTTAACGGTGTCTAAGCTTAAGCCTTTTTACAGCTATAAAGTGTTGAAACAAAGAAGAAACGACACAGTAATTTCTATCACACTATAATCATTCTGGTTTCCAAAGAGAGGGAGGAACATTTTAGTACTAGTTCATTAGTTCTGGCATAAATACCCAGGGGAGAAATATATATAGCCCCTAATCATAGTAATTACCTTTTAAACATAATTTAGGTTATCTTATTTTTATCAGAGTCATTAAGCTTATTTCAAGGTATTTCAAAGAGAAAGATCTTCACAGCTGCCATGCAGGTAAGCCTGCAGAGAACCTACAGAGTTGCCGAGTGTCTTGTGGTCCCCACACTGTAACCACTTTTCTGGGAACAGAGGTAGCTCCATGTTTGACTTCTTGGTATGCTGTGCTATTAAATTATGGCAAGAATGCTGTCTGGGGGGCAAGGAAGGAAGGGAAGGCTCAGCAATTAATCATATTTAATAAAAATAAGGATAGAATAAGAGGAAGAAAATCACTCAAAGATCGATCACTTTTATTACCCATTTTGGAAAGCACAAGAAACTACAGGGTGTTTACAAATGGAGATGCAGTGGAATCCTATCCTGAATACACCTGCTCATCACAGTCATTTGGATCACCTCCTAAAACCATTTGCTGCTGATGTCAACTCATTTATCTATCCTTTGGGCTGCTTATGATAGTGTCAGTATACAGGTAAAGACAGTTATCTGTTGTAATTCATAAAAGAGCTGAGGAGCACTGTGTGGGCAGAGAGACCTCACAGGAGCTGTGAAAGCAGCCAGCTCTTAAACACATTTGCTGTGGGTCCAGAGGGCCTTCAACAGCTCCCTCCACCTCACCCCCTACCAATTTCTCCAGTACTGCCATCCACAGTACTCAGCTGGACTGCAAATCAGCTGCTTTTAAGGCAATGCTGTGATCCTTCATATAACAACTGGTATCAAACTAGAGAAAAAGCTAATGGGAGACAATATGGATCCAATCCACAGGCAGATGTGCTACACTGCAGGAATGGACACTGCCAGCACTACCTAAATGATCACCATACCTTTCAAATCTGAACATTATTCAAGTCACTGGTTTTTAACCTGTGCACTTCTGGGAGTCTGCAGATTACTTCAGACAGGTCCAAAGAAAGCAACTCAAAAGCAAGCCTGATTTTTGCTCTTGTGCTTGCAATACAAGTGAGGAGTGACACTTCACTGGAAAATATGCAGGAAAATGGAAAGGAGTTGATAAAACCACTGACTGTGGTGGAAAGGGCAAATTTTGTCTCCTGTAATGAAATTCCGCCTTCTTTCTTTCTAGAAATGAATGACATCTGGAATATCCACAACATGAACATTGGACATTTCAGCTTATTTATGAACCCAGAATTGGAGATTTTGTTCTGCTTCCTAGGCAGACTCCAAGGGGTTTCTGATATTGGGTAAGTCACTCTGGCAGCAAAGTTCAGCCTGATTCTTAAATGCTCCCTGGAAAAACTGGGTTTGCCCACCTGCTTTGAGAGTTTCTGGCTTCAAACACAAGCTAGGTTCAGCTACACATCTGCAGTACACAAAGTGCAAATGCCTCAGAGCAAATGCTGCCAGGGATGGTAGCTCCACCTGGCACTGTACACTGCTGGTCTCTTGGCTGTGGGCTTCTGTAAGGCTGGAGTTTGAAGTGAGGCTTCAAAATGACCCCACATTGAATCACCCCATTCTGTTACAGAACAGTTTTGTCTTTTAGTGTGCTGTGTCTGTGCACGTGCATGCTTTCTGTACTTGCAATGGGTTTAAGCATTTGCCTCAAACATGCTTTACTGAAGAAGATGACAGTTTCAAATTGTGACAGGAGATCGCAGTATGTTCATGATTTTATTTAAATCCATCCTAAATGCCATCCCTCCTAAGATCTGGTGGCAAGAATCAAAAAGTGGTTTGGGAAATCTTTCTTTGTAAAACCAGAGTTTACCAAAGAGGACGCTTTTTTATTTGAAGAGATACGTGTTTTAACCTTAAGGATGAGTTCCCATCCTGCCTGGCAGGAAAAAAAAATCCCAGGAAATCTTATTCATTTGAGTTTTACTCACCTCTGTGTCTCTGAATCTGTCTTCATAGTCCAATCTATCCTTCTCTACAGATGTAAGCTTTAACTTCAGAGTGGAAATCTCTGCCATAAGATCCAGCTTCTGAGTTTCAAGGGACGTTCTGCTTAAAAGCTCCTGATTCAAGATAAAGAGGAAGAGAACAGAATTATATACCCAAGGGGAAGAAATCAGTAATTTATTTCTGCAGCTGAAGGCCTCTTTCACAGGGAAAAGCATCACCCTCTTCCTTGCACTTATCTGAAGCCCTGGGACACAGCTATTACCCATCTGGTGGACTGCAGGCACCCAGAATGCATCTGAATTACATGGACACTACCATGGGCTGGCTGCCAGCATGAGAAAAAAACTTGTCTGTCATCACAGTTGCTCTGAGCAGCAAGGAGCTTTGAGGGGAATCCACCCATCCTGCCAGAGGGTTTAATCCAAGTCTCTTTGAAGTTCAGTGAGGAAAGGCTCAAAGAAGAGCAGAACCGGATTCCTACAGTATAAAGCAGCACTGACATTACTATGTACAAAGACTATAAAACAAATGTTAGAAAATTACCACTTAGTTAGGAGACATCAAGGAGTACAACACCTTGAAGTGCACTGTTGTCACTGACGCAAAATGCAGTTCATTAAGACAGAACGAAGACAGACAGCAAGACAGACGTGGGGCTGTGAAATACCTGCTGCAGCATCTCTTCCGTAGCATTCAGCTTTTCCCTGTGCTCCTCCAGACAGAATTCCAGATCCCGAATCTTTTCTCCTTGGGCCTCCACCTGGTCTGTAAGCACACTTACCTGCATAGTAGAGAAAAAGGCATGCGTGTTTAGTACCTTGCACCCATGCCATATGTGTCACCTGAAGAACTTATGTGAGTAGCAATGCTGGTTGGGCCAAAGATTAAACGAGACCATGGGGGAGAAGGAGCAGCAGCACAGCTGTCCAGCGAAGACTATGCATGGCAAAGGCAACAGGAAAGGAGGGAAAGCTCTCCCCTCATGCTTACTGTTATTTCAAACACAGTTCTGCAGACACATTACAATTCTGTATCCTCCCTCCCGACTCGTCCTGGAAGTTTTCACAATGAATGGCTGCTGCATCTCACAGCCAACAATTATGCCTTTGCTGTGACAATACATTAACTGAAAACCCACTAGCTCCTACCTTAATAACCAAATAGCTAAACCTCACTGCACATAATTTATTCTCCTTTCCAAGTGATTGCACACAGTTGTACCACAGCATACAGCTACTCTTCAGAACAATAAAAGCAAAAGAGGTTAAAACATATGGAATGAGCCCAGGGAAGACCAAGACAACACCTTTGAGACTGCAGACTAATTCCCATTTTGCCACATAAATCTAAAGAAGGTGGTTGCTCTGCAGACCTGCTCAGCTGACAGGATTCAAAAAGAACTCAGATACACATAAAGAAAGACCTTAATTTTTTTCATGCAATCTAAATTCCCACTTATTCCTAATCACGGCTAACTCTCAGGTATCAGCGAGCTTTCTGGACACTGTCCAAGACAACACAACTGCCAGTAAGTCGTCAGAGGTTTTATCACACACTATTAAAAAGTCTCAAGAATGCAAGAGCAGAAAAAAAATGTAGATGACTACTCACTTGCAGAACAAGAGATTCCTTATCATTTTCCAGACGAGCCAGCCTTTCTTGATATACATCTCCATTCCCAGATATGTGTCCATTAGTCTGAAAAAGACAGCAAGTACTGTGTAGTCACCTATCATACCAGAAGTGTTATTCAATGCTATCAACAAACCTCAGGAGTGTTTTCAGTCTGTAGAGTTCAGGAACAGATTTAAACCATTCTCAGGCCCTCACAGGGTTACAAATCAAGTAGACTGTCAACAAAGGATAGATGACCACCATCCAGGAGAAGAATTGCTCAAGCCTTAAAGATGAGAAAGAAAGAACCTTCTGGTGACCCAATTCCACTTACTGTGCATTCAGCATTTTGTTAACAAAATTCATGCTCAATGACATACCATGCTAAGGCAGACTTGCAGAGAGACAAATACCCGGAGACATTCAGCACGTGAAAAAAAAATCAAAGTATGATTTACAAAACGTGCATTATGCTTTCTGGGAGTCAAACACACAGTAAGAGACATCATTTTACATCAGGCACATTTTACTGGGTATGGGTGAATGTCAGCACTCTAAACACATCTCTTTGTAAAGCTGCCTGAGGCTAAAGAGAAGAATACATGTTAATGCTATCAGAGAATTCAGAGTAATCAGCAACTTTCTTCGTAACTTCAATGCTCTTGAGAAGCAAGAGGGATTTTTACTCTATCCATATTCAAAGATGTCTTCAAAGCGCTTCGTGATGGACGCCACAATCAGATCTCTGCTCAGAAAAGAAATTCTTGTTCCCATCATTGCATAAATTGCTTAGAGGAGTCTGAGAAGCTGCTCTGAAATCCAGTGTGCTCAGCAGAGGCTCCCACTGACATTGAGGGGCCTTGATTTCCTTCTGAATATATAATAAAAAGAAACCATGTGACTGATCCTTGTACCCTGCCTTAAGAGGCCACCACCACTTAGGAGCTGTAAGCCTTGGGCTCCCACTTTGAATCTCTCTTTCAAGCGGCTCATCTCCCCTGATTGCAGAGGGTGCCTCAGGAAACCTGCTAGCTAAAACTGCATTTCTAAGTTACATATCTGACCTTGAGGGGTGGGAGAAACTGGCTCATTTGAAGTTGAAAGAATAAAATTCCCACCACCACCACTCAAAAAGTAGACATGAAGCAAACAGAAGGGGTACAATGTATTTGGCCTCAGAGCTCTCAAGAAACTGGGCTTTGTCCTGGGAGCTTTTAAATCAGCATGCAGTAGCCAATGTCTTCCCCAAGCATACATCTGTAACTTTTTAAAAGTGACTTGAAATTCATAGAGCTACAGCAGACTATGGAAGTATGCTCTCTAGTGATTTTTACCGATACCTCGTATCATAATGATACCCTGTATCTGACTTCTTTAGCAGTAAATTACTAGGCCTTCTGACCACCTAGACATTAAGCACCAAGGCACAAATACTCTACATTTCTGAACTTGCCTTTTCCCCTGGCATCTAAAAGAATTTAGCTCATGCCATAGCTGAAAGAAAGAAGTTGAAGAGCCACCAAAATAAACTGGTTGGCTGCTCAACTAGCAGATTATGCTTGAAATTTTGTAACTTGACTTGTATGCAAAATACAAATCCAAGACTTCTGCATAGTTCACTATTCCGTAGCTCCCTTCTCATTCAAAATCCTCCAGTACATCTCAGGCACTACTCAATCTCCATAAGGACATGTGACCGTATTTTGTAACATACAACACACTTATTAATGGAGTGTGGGTGTGTTTGATGAGGAAAGTGATATTCATCTCTCATTGCAAGCTAAGGTGCAAAGACAACCCTCCATCCTGCCAGGGCTAACAAGAAAGTCCTTATCAAAACACAGACTCAGCTCCCTGCCTCCCAACCACCACAGCAGCAGCCTAACCACTGAACCTCCTGATACTTCTAGTCAGTGTAACCAGACACAAATTGACTAAAACCAAAGACTGCATGAAGAAAATATGGGGAGGTAAGTATTGATTTCACACTACGATGAAAGTGTCTTTACGATGCTGTGAAAACCAACGAGGTGTTAAAGCAGAATGTTAGTCACTCTGCACAGCATCTTTCCAGACACCTTTGTTGTTAAACTCTGTTCACATTTCTCAAAAAAAAATCCTGTTTTGCTCAAGCACATAATACTTGCCTTTAAAACAGGAGCATTTAGAGAGTGAGTTCAGGCTGCAGCTGCACACTGCCAGAAGAAAGAGGTAATGGAAACCCCAAACACAACTTGAGTAAGGGTTATCTTCCACAAGACTAAATACAAAGATGTCTTTGCTGGCTGTTGCCAGAAATACGTTGTAAAATCTGCATAAAACCAGACCTCCTGCAATACAACAAAACCAGAAAACTTTGTGTACAACACAACAGCAGTTTGCTTTTTTTTCCTGAAATGCTGCAACTTCCGCATAACACCTGGGACTAACTCTTCATTTTAGGTATGAAAAGGCAAGGAAGTCACCGACTTTGGTTTCAGTGGGGAAGAAGATAAGAGCTGGAGAAAGGAAAACACTGAAAAGCCATGGCAGCTCTTTCACAGAGCAGGAGCCTCAGCACCTCCTACGGTGGTGTAGACACCTGAGACCTGCAGGCAACAGCCATATGATGCCTTCCTGCATCTCTTCTCTGCACTGTCTTCAAAGGTAAAAAGTTGATACCTGGCAAGATTTCCTTCTCAGAGAGATGACGAAGGAAAAGAGGAGAAGAAACAGAGGCAGGACTGAAGAGAAATGGAGATGGAAGTGCCCAAACACCAGATATGGGAAAGCAGTGCAGAAAGAAAGGGGGGTAGATGGAGGTCCAATGGGGAGGAATGGGCGGCAGGGAGGTCTGAAAGATGCCAGGAGATATGAAGAAGCTTTTTTGTGGAAAAGCTGTGTGAGCAATATTTGGTGTGTCTTCCAGGAGGAGTTTCTCCCCCTGGGGACCTGCAGCCTCCCCTGGGACTGTGTTTGGTGACTACTCACCCTGAAAAGCTTTGACAAAAGAAAGAAAAAGAAAGAAAAACAGAGGAAAAAAAGGAAAGCAAATATTTGATTCAACAGCAACTGCAAGCACATTTGCAGCACTTGGTAGTTCTGGATCAAATTAGTATCATCGAAGTCAATACAGGATTAACACAGTTTACTAGCCGTGTAAGACAAGCTTTGTTATTTTCTAAAGAAGGCTCCTTTTCATCACCAACTTAAATCTATCTTCAATTAAGTGGCCAGATTTTGCATATATTTTCAATTTAGGGATTATCTGCAAAACACTGTATGGGCAGAAAGTGCAGATTTAGCAATACCAATCTTGATCCTAAAAACAAAAGAACGTTTGTCACAATGCCACAGAGGCTTCACAAAAGTTTGAGGTTAAGCATTCACTTAAGATGCCTTACAAGATCAGACCAAGTGCACTTAAAAATGCTGCAAGATCAATCCATAGCTAATCTGTTAAACAAGTGTGTAGCTCTGCCTGCAACCATGTAAGTGTAAAAAAACCACACTGCTCTGGAGGGAATTATTCCTGTAATACATAGATGCATCACCAAACTTTCACAGCTTGCCTGCCCTCAGTCTTTAATTCCTTTTCCCTGGAAGTGGGTTAGCATTCCAAACCACAATAAAGTTTCTAATAGCTGCAATTTTAAATATCCTGATATTAATAATAAAATCTGCTTCCTCTCAATTGCTGAATTCTCCTTTAAACATAAGACTCATTTTTAGCCTTCTGCAGCTGATACCCTCATTTCCCGTCATTTTCTCTTCTGCTTTCCAGACAAAATAAGCAGCACAAATCTCACAGTTTTTGCTGTAGAAGCGATATAATTTGCATAGAAAGAGCTGCCACTCCACAGCACGATTTCCTTGCATGGCAGATTGCGCTTACTGTTTTGACCACCACAGTCCAGTCAACAGTTGGGCAAGTGAGCTGCCCCTGACATCTTTCCTGACCATCTGGAGTTAATTTAGAGCTCATCAACATGCTTATGCTGTTCAGATCATTATAATACACATTACCTACGCTTAGTTAAGCACAGCTACTGCTGTTCTACTTGTTCACTCAGTTTTGGAGTTCCTTGCAAGGGAACTCCCTCCACCCTCAGTTACCTTAACATCACTTGGTGTGCCACAAGCAGATTAGACCCCTCAGGTTCAAAGTATTCACCACTGATTCTCCTGTGACACAGGACCTTGACAGCTTTACGCTCTAAGTATCGATTTCATCCTAAATTCATACTGGTCAAATCCGCCTGAAGACAATCCATACCAGTGCTTAACCAGTTTGTGTGGGAGCCTACTGCTGCCCTCCCAAACCAGCATCTCCTGCATTTCATGCCTCCCTACTCATTGTACTGAATATCTGCAGCCTGCTTCACATGCTCCAGCAGCAGGCAGGCAAACATGCTGCCAAGCTTTTCCTGAAGTTTACAGATTAGTTCCTCCTTAGAGAATGAGCAAGGAAAAACAATGCCACAACAAAGAACCAACACCAACCCACGCAGTATATTTTGAAGACTTCACTACAGTAAAAGTGAATTCTGAAAGAAAACCAGCTTAAGACAGACCTTCACTCTGAGCAATTTACCTGAAACATTTTCTAGTTATAACTAACACAGCTGTTGAATAGGGAAGATGCAACCGTTTTAAAACATGCAGTTTCTTCAACAGCAGCTCATCTGGTATCCAGTGCAAGAAAAAAAGATGAAATGCTTATCCCCTACCAGCATTGCCCAGCGGTGGCTTGTCACTTGGAGAAATGCAAGAGCCAGAACAAACACAGATAGCCTTACCTTATTTAGCCAGACACAGTGCCCGTGAATGTCCCAGCTATACTCCATGCTGGTCATGACTATCTTCATGCATTCAAGGACGCAAGTGACTGGCAGGCAGCCAAGGCTGAAAGCTGCAGCCCCAGCACTGCAGGCGCCTGCTGAGCTGAGTGGCACTGTCAGGGCTCCTCTGAACCAAGACAGAGAGGTTAAGCGAGGCAGGTTTCCTCGCCTAACCAAGGATGGAGGCGAACAGTGCAGCGGAGCAGGAGATGTGGGAAGCAGAGCAGTGAAGGAGGAGCAAGCAGCTCCTCTGGGGAATTAACACATCAAAGCCCAGGAAGATCAACCCTTTTTCCAACCTTAGCCTGCTGCCGGGATCCCAGCTCACAAAGGCCAGGCAACAAGGCAGAGGAAGATGCAGGCAGTGGGGCACAGAGCTGTGTAAGCCTGACTGGGAGCAAGGACAGCCCCACACAGGTGGCAGATGGCCATCTCCACCCTTGCTCCTCGCTGAACAGCGCAACCCCCTCCCATGCACCCTCCCAGTCCTGCAGAAATCATCTAACCCAAACACACATGAGGAAAGAGTGAATCTGATCCCTTTGCCTGATTACACAGTAAAAAGGGGGGGAATTTTCTTTTTTTGATGGGCTTTTAATTGTAAAAGCCAAAAGAACATATGTAATTTCCTTGTATGTGCCAAGAAATAGAGGAAGGAAAAGGTTGACTAAACTGTTCCAGGTCTCACGAGTGGCTTGTCTCAAGTTTATGTCATACATACAAATGACATAAAATGCAACAGTTTATAACCAATCTCTGTCCTCACTTTTAGCTTCCAGGTTACTCAGTAACAGCAGCAACGTAACAAATCCTTAGCATTTCAGACCATAGAGCCTAGCTCTGTGAGTCCTGTGATCATCTCAAACCCCACAGCTTTTGTTATTAGAAAGAAATATTGAGAACTACGGTTGATAGATAAAAATCTCAAAAACATGAATACTGAATAAATCAGACCAAAAAGGCAGAGCAGAAGCTGTGTTTCTTTAAGCCAGGCTGATGCATTTTGGATTGGGAATGGTGATTTTCAATGGCTCTACCATCAGGGCTGCCCTATGCTCCAGTGCAGGACAGCATGGGTTGTTCTCACTGCCGATGAACTCATCCATGATGCATGAAGATGCCACGCCAGGACATGCTATAAATGAGCCTCTATTCTCTTCCAGTGCTAAAAACACACCAGTCTGGATGATCACCTTTAGCAAGAAGCAGGATCCTGTGTTACAAGAACTTTGAGAGGTAGATTTCTCATGGGCAAAAAGTCCGTGAGGCAGTTTATGATGACAGACTGAAAAGCTATCACAAGGCTCCTTTCATATTGCAACTTGAGGAGGGATCTCAAATGGGTGTTTAGTGGTAAATGCCTATGTGCCACATATTACCATAGGACCTTTCGTTAGCTAAACTCAACATAAGCAAAGGCTGAGACACATGAATGTATTGTACACCCACACTAAGACAATCAAACAAACTTTGGTTTGAAGAAAAGATTTTTCCATTAATAAGAAATATGAGATGGTTTCTGGCTAGCCAAACCGCTTCCTCCACTTGGGAATCATCCTGTTGTCCAAATAGGCTAACATATCTCTGTAAAATTACAAGCTATGTTTATCCAGCCAGGAAAATTTCTCTCTGAAATCTAATATCCTTATATTAACTCTCAATACTGCCAGCTACTCTCTGGAAGAATCAACTTGTTGAAGAAGTGTCAAAATCTGAGGCCTGTCCGTGAGGTGACAGATCTGCTGTTCACAGCAGCAATACTCTAGCTTGCACAAGCCACTGGTGGTACCACAGCTCAAATTATGTGTCTTTCATAATCTCTGGATGAGCCGAAAATGTTCTTTAAGAAGCCTTAGGAGGCCATTTGTTTTGCTTTAATGATCTTACAGTTATCAGAAATTCACTTCTGGAGTGGAAAAAAACACCCATATATATAGATATTCAAATTCAGAAAGACACTTCCAAAGTTAAAGCCACACTTGCACTTGCTGTGGGCTTTAAAGAAGATGTATTATTCTGGCTCCTTCATTCCAGGAGCACATACTTTAAAGAGGAGAAGGCACACAAAGGGACACAGATACTCAAGTTCCGATCAGGAGCTTGGGGAAGCTGGCTCTGAGGTGTGGGAAGAGACTGTCCACCCACTTCTAGATTTCACTCTCGTTTTTAACAAGACACAGTTGGTTCCTTCTTTCTGAGAAAGCTGTTGCATAAGGTGTATTTAAAACAACAAACCAAAACCAAACCAAAAATCAACACCAACAAAACCACAAAAATCCCCACTGTCAAGAAAATAATAACCAGAAAGAAAACCCTCTATTGATTGTTTCAACTGAAAGAAACTAAACAACATTCATGACTGGGAGCAAGGTTTCTGAGAAGTACTTTGCAAGAGACGGATCCATCAGCTTCCAGCTGGACACAACAAGGCTGCCTTGGTCTTGCAAAAGGCAGAGTTTAATTTAAAATGGTCTTGTTCCTGGTGATGGTGTTACATATTACTCACACGCTGCCTATATTCAAGCAAGAAGCTCCATTTTCACAGAGTACAGCACAACAGAACACATTACACATTTCTGTTGACCAGGAAAAATCTGACAAAAACCTCCAAACTTTTGGAATAGTTATAGTCTGGCTATGGATTTCAGGTCTGGAATCCAGTGAAAGCACACAGTTCCAACATGTCTGAGCTTAGAAGAGGCCTCAGTCTCCTTCCAGACTTTGAACAAATGGGCTCATTTGTAATTTTAACCATGACATTCACCTGCCCTACATTTGCATATGGAGACGTGAGCAGGGTTTCAGCAACACAGAGATCAGTTCTGAGTTGCAGACAGACAGCTAGAAATGATGTCTTATAGTTACACTGGCTTGTTTGTGCGGCAGAAAGCTGCATGTGCAACTTCTCTGAACTCTCCCTGGGGACCATCCGACGGATTCTCTTGGCAAAGCTCTGCCAGATGTCCGGGCACTGTACGTGCACTCTGGTGTCACGTGGCCATCTGGCATCCACTAGTTAAAAACACCATGAGGAATTTTAAATTGCTGCCCCTTTTTGAGTGCTTGCACAGGCTTCTTGAACAGACCAAGAGGAGCAGAAAGGAAGCGGTCGCTAAGATGTGGTGCAGGCACAAGGGGCAGTCAATTCTGGCATGGCAAAACTGAATGCTGTGCCCCATCTTACAGAAGCAAGCAAGTCTGGGAGGCTGCTGTCGGATCCTTTTCCCGAATAGGCCATCAGCAGTTTCCCTGTCGGGGCCAGAAGAGGATTTTTCTCTTGTGACACGCTATTTGGCAGAAGCAAACACTATTTTTGTTTTCCTCCAAGACACGAGAGACTTGCTTACAGCTTTGGATGGGATGTCATGCACCAGTTCCAGCTGCTTGGAATAGCTCAATTGGATACTTCATGTGTGGAGGATTAAACCAATCTCAAACTAAGGTGTCTCCCTTCCTCGGTAAGGACGGACATAGTTGCAGGGGATACTGGTGACACCTGCAAATCCCATGCTTGTAGCACAGTACGAAGTGTAACATTCATTCTTTCCCACTGGGGCTTTAAGGATTCCAGGGAGTACAGGCGAATAATTTGAGGTGGTCTGAGGAGAAGCACTGATAGAATGGCTATTTTCTGCAGTCTTTTGTACACACAAGCCCTGCACATCCTTTCCAGAGCTCAGGAGGCCTAAGCTGAATGGCACAACAGAGCCCTTTTTCTCTCAGATTTAGCCCATGGCTGCAATGAAAACCATTACTGTCTTGCTGCCAACAGTGATCACATGTGTCTGAAGGACCTAAGTCCAGATGCTAACGGCCAGACATCCCTAAATCACACATTTGCCATCACAAGGGGCAATGACTGGCCTTCACTTCATTAATCCCAACAGGCACTGCAGCCTCCAGCCACACTGCTGGGCTCCTTTACTCCAGAATAACATGTGGCGGATCAGCATCACTAAGAATGGACTACTGATGTCTATACACATCACAGGGAGCGTTTAATTTTCCTAGGCTGTTTATTTGGCATATGAACTTTTTTTTATCTATAAAGGCCATACTTGCATGAAACCTGCTATGTCCCTTGTTTTCCGCTCCATGCAGAGCAGAGACTAGTTACAGTGATGTTCATTGCTGTACATTACACAGGAAGGAAACGCTGATGTTAGAAGGAACTCTGCATGTTTTAAAGATCTGACTTGAATGTCACTCCCGTCTCCTCCTCCTGATCTCAGAGTTGGCTGCCATGCTTTGACAGCGGGGGTGAGATCCAAATCCCACTGGAGGCAGTGGGAAAGCTCCCACATGCTTCATTAAGTTTCAGGCATTTTCAAATGAGTAGTTCAAAGCAGAAGAGGAAAAAGCAAAAAGCCCTCCCCTCAAACCTTTTGCAAGAGCTACAGAAGCAAGCTCAGCTATGCTAGCCTGGGTGCCCATCTCCTCCTGCATGCTCAGTCAGCCCATGCGCTACTAGATGGCACATCAGGTCACCCAGAACCAGCCACAGCTCCCCAGACGCAGGTTTGGCACACACAGTCCTGCATCACATACTCTGTGCTGCAAGTAAGCACTGAACTAAATCTGTATATCAAGATAAAAACACATTTTGCAAGATCAGCCGTGACTCCAGGGTGACAGAACCCTTTCTGAGGGTGTGTGATGCCCATCCTAGGAAGGGACCAGGCAACAGTGGTCACCTATCCCAACAGCAGCAATGCACAGGGTGCAACACAGAGCCAGCCTTCATCCCCATTTTGGCAGCATGGTGTTACCTTATCCAACACCAAGTGTGTGAGACAGCAGGACCCAGACGCTGCTGTGAGACAGATTTGGCAAAATACACAGAAGCAAACAGCCACCACTGTCATCCTAACACATACAGGCAGACTTAAAAGCTAAAGCAAGGCCCTTAGAAGTCTTGATTTCCACTGCTAGAGCTTCTTCAAAACCTGGGCACACAGACCACAGACCCTGACACAAACTGAAAGTACAAGGACTTGATTTGGACCTGCTAGGAAGTCATCAGTCACAGGGCACCTGGAAGCAAAACCGATGGGTCCTGCGAAAATGATGCCATGTAACTGACCTTCTGATAAGCACAACATTTTATTTCCAGGAGTAGTCTTCAGGTAGCCTTCACTCAAATAATATTTGATTTTTGGGAAAACCAAATCTTGGGGAAAGATCAGCTTTGGAGGTATATTCTGGTGTATTTTTAAAGCAAGGTGACAAAAGCTGGCAAATTCACAAGCACAGAAAATAAAAATTTAGTTTGGTATCCAGATTAAAGGGATACTGAGTTTATACCACTAATTTCTATTATAAACCCAGTAAGGAAGCTCAGTAACAACTGTCTCTGTAGAAAGTATGCTGCCTAAAATGCTTTTTAGTGAGAAGTTCATACTGAGAACAACTTCTTTTCCCCCATATAAACATTTGATTCCTATGCCTTTCTCTGCGATGAGTAACTGAAAATTTTTTACTCCCTAGACTGAGGCATAGCAGTACATCAGAGAAAGCACAGGTCAATTCACTGCAGGAGGTATCTCAACAACAGCTTTTCTAAGGCCCCACACACCTTCAAAACAAAATTTGTTTCCTTTGGTTCTTTGAAACCTACTCTAAAACTTTAAACGCCTGCGTAAAAACAACTCAGGCCCTGCTGCTTGAGATATTCTAGCTAAGACAGGTGAAATAAGGCAACACCTTACCATTTGACTTTGGAGCCATTCAATAAGAGCCATTGCCGTCGAGTCTGGGACCTGGCAGCGCAGCCCCTCCCTCTCATCCGCTTCCATCATCTCCAGCAAGCCCCTCAAGTCCTCCACCAGGTGCAGTGCCCGCAGGCTCCCCATGAAGGGGGAGGTGGGGGACTGGCAGTCAAAGATGCCATTGGAGTACTCCAGTGCCTTTGAACCTGGAGGGAGAAAATCACATGGGGTCAGGTGCAAGGCAAGCAGGACAGACACACAGCAAGGCTGAGAAATGCTACGCAGCATTTGCTCCCAGGAACCAAACTCAGGGCTGGTGCTCAATTCTGCTTGCACCATGCAGCAATCAGGAAAACAGCAAGCCCTTGCTGGCATTCCCTGCTGGGAAGCTCCAGCAGGAAGGTGGTGGACTGGTCTGACAGAGGACATGTATGTCATAACCGTATCCTTGGGTTCGAGGCACAGCCTGGGATCCTGCTCCCCAGAATGTATCAGAGGCATAAAGTACTGGGGGAGAACAGGCTCTGCTAATGCTCTGAGTCACCCTGTAGGGGTTGCCAGACCCAAGTCAGACAGTAATAGTGTCCAGCAGAAACTATGCTCTGCATTTTTTATGTAGGAATACGTTACGCTGCTCCAACGCCCTGAAAAGTTTCTAAAAGAATAAAGAAAATTATGAACATAATAGAAAGACCAAATCATTTCTACGCAAGAGTAGATTTTAAACCCAACAGTTTGACATGGCAGCACTCACATTTGCATGTTAATAAAGAGAAAAATCTCTTATTTGCATAAACTCACAGTATAGATATTTGACCTACATTAAAATCTGCTATATATTAAGTAAGGAAGGAAACTATGAATTTAGGATTAAGGTTGATTTAAATTAACTTAACTAATTCTAACTATAATTTCAGCACACTGATTTGTGACCTTAATACTGTAATGCATCAGCACAATGAGATATTTTCATGACAGAGCATCCTTTGTACTGTCAACTTTTTGAAACTACAGTGATATGCCATATATGCACTTCCATGAACTTTCATTCACCTCATTTTGCAAGTCACAAAATTCAAGTATTCTGCAAATTCCCTTTGGAAGAAATAAAGATAAAAAATCCCCAGAATGGCACAGGAGTTTATATCCCTCCCTTTGTTACACTGCTTTATAGGTCTGTACAGACATATGGATAAATGAAGTCTATGGTGACTTAAACATCCCAACACCACATTTTATTTTTATATTAAACCTCATCCTGCCATAAGCAACTTAAGCTCTTGGAAACATGGATACATGATCGGATCCAAATACCAGTATCTACTTATGGAAATTACTAAAGTCACAGCTTACATGTATTTTTAGAGATCACTATGATCCACTTTACATGTGTTCCTGCTATGTGTCCTTAATATCTTTAGGAAAACTGCAGAGAAAAGTCATTATTCAAAAAAAGCATGCACTGCATAGTTATTTTTTCCCCAGAGGGAAATTACTTTAAGTGGAACTATTAAAGAGTTTATAACAGTGTTGCTATCCCTGCAGACTACTTTTTTTTTCAGTTTAGGTAGCTGTTTGTATAACTTTGCTTGAATAAAACTATTAACTTCTTGCCACTTTGCTCCTCTGTGTTTTGTACTTCTTTTCTAAAGCACTAGACTCAAAAGCAGAGTTTGTATACTTTGCAATGCAACTCCTTGGTCCACTTACAATTTAGAGGTACTTAAAAAAACTCGCATGTTCAAGGCAGCACCAAACCAAATGTTTGGACCCAAAGCATTCAAATTTTGAAAAAAGGAAAATTCTTGTTTTAACTCCGCAGAGTTGAGGTAAGTTCAGAGTAGTAAACTTCAAGTAAGTTCAAACAACCTACATCTTCTGCCTTGCAGCAGCTCTTTAAACACACTCATCCTGTTTTGAGGCGTGCCTTGTCCTTGGCTTTCATGGTGCCCTCAGCCACTTTGACCACCATTTTGATAGAGGGGAGATGAAAAATTACAGTCCATTTAGCTGCATCTGTGTGTGAGTCTGTGCAATCCCTCCACTCTGTTTACCTGTAATCTCTAAACCATAATGGAAGACACCAAACACTATTACCAGCACATTCCTTTCTCAGGCTGAAACTCTGCCCTTCAGGTATGAGAAAAGAGGACTGGAACAGCTAAATGAACAAGTGGCCCCAAGTGTTTACCTGCTATAATGCCATCCATCTGCTCCAGAGCCGCAGCGAGCATGTCACTTGCATCACTCATCATCTTCTCTCTTCTCAGGAACAATCACCAGTTACACCATAAGGAGGAATCAAACACCAATAGTGCCAGTGGGATCCAGAGCCTCAAGTCTGCAATTTAATCTGCAAAAGAGAATTTAATTTCATTGCATGTTCTCTGAATTCAGACACCACTGTCACCAGACCAGCATGAAGACTGGGGCTGTTTGCTGATCACAAGATCAAGAGGTGTTCCATCACCAGCGCTAAGGCACATGAAAAACAACAAGGTGCTTGGTGACAGCCAGCATGGCTTCACTAAGGGGAAATCCTGCCTGATCAATT
>JANRGW010004261.1:2895-26110 GCA_024733675.1 Psilopsiagon aymara | reverse complement strand
CCCCTCCTCCCTGGCAGAGCATGAGGCTCAGAAAGTCCTTGGTCAGAGTAAACATTACTGAGCAGTAACTGAAAACACTGGTGTTATCAGTGCTGTTCCCAGGCTGAAAGTCGAAAACACAGCACAGCACGAGCTACTGAGAAGGGGAAAAAATGACTGCTACTGCTGAACTCAGGACACACGCAAACTTTGTTGTCCATACTTTTAAGGAGAGGAAGAAATGGAATTTTATGAATGGCTTGTTCTGAGAGAACAGTACAACATTCTTTCTATTGGTCTTAAAAACAATCTTCTTAGCAGAAGGACAATCTTCTGCCCTATTAGAAGACCCATTCTTGCAGCTTTAACTCCCCCAAATCAGTCCTGGATGAACTATGAAACAGGGAAAACATTCTTGCACTGTGTGTTGGAATGGGTTAAGTGGTTCTCCCCTGCTTCCTCCTTTGTATAGTCATTTCCCAATAGTGAGTTTTGCACTTTCTTTTGCACACAAGCAAGGAAATGTACAAAGTAGTGGGAAGGCAAGACCAGAACACTTTCTCAATTTAGTAACTGGTACTTGTATACTACAGAATTCTATTCCTTATTTTAAAAGGAGAACAGCCATTCAGGATCACTTCTGGACTGTGTTTAACTGCAGCTGGAACTTCAGCAAGCTCTGTCTCAGAGACAAGATTTTGACCATTTGTCCTGCCACATTTCCAACTACTCTGTGGCACATTAGAGCACCCCCATCTGTCAAAGACCTAAACTCATCTATCTTTTAATTCCTGGTAGTAATGTCTGGCTGTCACTGGGTCTCACCATGACTCCAGACAAGAACTACTTGTGTATTAGCCATTCTGGACTAAGCTATCACTTTCATGAAAATTTTATGGGCAGTGCTTCCATTTCACCTATCAAGGAAGACAAACAAATACTTCCTTTTATAATTAATGTAGAGTATGAAACACTTCTGTACTCTCAAAGGAACAGTAGAGTTAAGTGCTGGTCAAAGCCTTGCTGTATATAGCTAATCGCTGATAATGGACCTGCAGGGAATACTTGAAAGGAGCAAAAAAAGGCAGAAATAAGACATCTAACCCAACAAACACCAATACCAAACAAGCCTGAAAACTTATGATAGGCTAAAAAATAGGAGAAGGAAAAAAAAGGACTCTCTTTATTGAGGTCACTGGAAGAAAAGGCTTCTCACAGGCAGTGTATGAACAACAAGGTCAGGTTCTGTACTTTCTGTGTACCTACACTTACGAAAAAGAAAAGCTCGGACTGAGGATGAGGAATGACTCAGAGGAGAGTTTAAAGATAAAATAAACTTCAGCAGCTATAACGACCTGACTAGGCTAGAGGAATCTCTTACACAGGGAGTGAAATGTTCTTCAGCCTAAGGAAAGGAAAAAGAAGGCAAAAATTAAGTGATAAGGCATCTAAATGCTTCTTTCTCTACTCAATTTGTTTTTCTCCCCTAATTTATACCATCCCTATGTTCCTAATTAAAGTTAGTACTTGTGGAAAAAATATAGTCTTTGCAGAGGATGGAAAACACTTTGCAACATCACTACCTTCTTGTCTTGGCATTAGGTAGCAGCATTAACATTCAAATCACTGCTTATGAAATAGCTACAATTCTGGTCTCTCAATGGATGCCAGAAGAATTTACAAGCTTGGCAGCCTGTCAGCTGTCTGAAACACTAGGCAGAGTGTCAGAAATTTCACACTGAAATTATATACTCTTACAGATAAGAGAAAGCTGTGCATAATTGTGTGAAGGAACTAGATGACACTGAGGGAGGCATTTTTATTCCCAATCAATAGAGAGATTTACAGTAATTCAAGGACCATAATTAAGCCTTTTAAGGATGGCGCACTGATTGTGCCAAATTTCAGACAGATGCTCTTCCTAGTTAGCTGCTGGATGGGGAAGAGAAAAATAGACACTGTTGCATCTCAGTGTTTACCACTTGCCTTCTTGCCTGCAAGAAACACTCAGTGCTTAGAAACTGAGCTGTGAGTTGCTGCTTGACTGAAGCCCCAACTGTCTTAACAAAAAACACCACCTTCCTGTTTGAAAACAACTCACAGACTTCTGAGACAGTATTTATACTGGGAGGATAGAGGATGAATGCTGGTGACTCTCAGCAGAGGAAACCATCGCAGAAATACACCAAAATCTGGCAGCAGAAGAATCTGTTGGCCTGCAGGGGAGGCTGCAAGTTCATCTTCTGTCTCTTGTATAGGGAGTATACCTATTAAACTAGCTTATTGACAAAGAGCCTCCCATTGTTAATTATGTTAATTAAAAAACCCCCAACTACATCAAGTGATCAGTAACTTCAAAGAGAGAATCTGGCATCATCCTCTGATTGTAGGAGAGATAACTAATCCTTCCTGCAATCTTGAACAAGGAGGAGCATCATTTTATTCTAACAACTACCTTCACATCCGGTTCTAATTTTACCAACAGCTAGGAGATCAAATTTAGGTGTATAAAGCTGCACCATGAACAAAAGCGATGCATCTCTTCCATCTCTCCTGCCAGGATGCACTTGCCCCTGGCAGCAAGCCTGGAGAAGTGACCCTGCTCCCCTGCAGTCCCTTAGAGGAGACAATGAGTGCTGCATCACTCCTTACCATTGGCTTTAACCCTCCTGCTGTTGGATTCACTGATGTGTATGGGACTCTTTCAGTTCTGTTCCTCTATGTGTAACCTAAGACCACTTTGAGGGCTGAATCCCTGCCCTCCAACCAGTAATGCCTTTGATCCTTCCTTCTCACTGCGCTGACAAGGTCAGCCCTTGACAAGGTCAAGAGCTATTTCCATCTGTCTCTGTAGCCACATCCTCACCAGTGCACGTCTGACACAGCTCCTCAGATGCTGCCACTCTCTGCGCTCTGGGATGTCAGCATCAGTGGTCAGAGGGTAGGATGGCAACCAAACAGTCACGTCTGAATCCGGAAGGTGACCTTCAGCACTGTCACCACTAACACATGGGTGACACTTTGTCTTGGTCCAGAAATTGACTGCTATCGTTAGCTTGAGAATGACAATTAGTTGGCCAATTAGATAAGCATGGATCATATAGGGAGTTTCAGCTCACCTGCTTTCCTCTCCTGTCATCACTTGTTAAAGGAAGAGGGATGAATTGGTAACAAAAAAGGAGTTAATCCTGCAGGCAGCCATTTTAATCTTGACAGTGGTGCATGTCTTCATACAATATTTTTGCCAGACATGCTCAATAAGCTTTCAAAAGAAGCTGTTGATTCTTAAAAGACAAGATATTTCACTTTCTACAGAAATAAAGAGCTTTTTGGGTTTAAATATGTACAGTCAGAAAAAAGTCACACCACTTGGAAGAACACTGCAGATGTAGCATTTAATCCTGCTCCATTTAATTCTTAATATGTTGAAGCTAATACGGGTTTAACTAAATCTTGTGTTAAATACTGTAGAAGCCATTCTGTTAGTACTCTGAATAAATGCATCTTGCAGCTACGTAGTGCCATGGCAGCTTAAAAGTGCAAAAGTATGGTTTCTCCACTGTTGCATTTACCCTGCCTCTTCTGGTATCTCCTGCCTTTACTAAATTCAAAATTGGGTAGTTTGGCAAGCTGGAGCACATTTTACTTCAGACAGAGAGGTACATACAATGGAGTAGGTTTCTTTTATTTTTTTTATATAAATAATAAGAAGTTTGGAAGTGAGTATTTATTAGTGAACTGCAGAACTTTTAGATAAAATCACCCACAAACCGAACCACCCTACCCAATAATATGCACCTTCTGATTCTAAGTACAAGGTGATTTAGGTGTAGGGGTTTATTTACGACAAACATAATCATCTGTTTGGACTTTTGTTTGCTTTTCTACAATGAGCAAGGTGTCAATTGCCAGTGACATGCATCTTCGCTCATTTGAACTGAGAGATATTAATAAAATCTTGCTGATTAGCTTTTGTGCCTGTACATGTGCTGCAGTAATGCATATGAAAATGCATGCTAATATAGCTAAAGGCATGCAACTCTAACTTTTGTTGTGAAATGTATGCCAGACAGGTAATTTGCTGGGTTTAGACAACATGTAAAGGCAGGACATGGAATTTTTAAATACTATGGTCATTGATCAGACTCTTTTTTGTGTCCTTTCTACATTCCTTTTGATTTAACCAAGGCAAATTTGATTGTCTGACATGAACTGAGATAACATAGACAGGTGGAAAACACAGGAAGAGAACTATACTGATGATCTGCTTGGGTTTGATTATTGACTTTTGTTTTAAATCACCAGAGTCATAGTCTAGAAAAGAATGACTTGTTGAATCCCTGCTTTATCACCACTAAGAAAGGATTACCATAGCAACAAGGAAAGACTACGCATTATAAGAATACTCACAAGCTGAACAAGATCATGGTTTAAGATAATGGTCCAGTAGCATGGCAATATGCCAGCCAGGGGTGGGGAGGGAGGGAAGCAGCATTTTACAATGAACAAAGACATTTAAAAAGAACTAAAATTGTGAATGTGTATGAATACATGTGTACTCAAGGCTAACAGAAAGTGCAAGACAATGAATTGAGGAGCTGTATGGCCCATTTGTCCAGGAAGCAAATCCAATAGGTTTCTTGTTGATAAATCCCTGAGTTGTCTCTAAGGGTCAACTGCAAGTGACTGATGTGTGTCTATGATTTTCCCTTTAGCCTCTCTGCTAGGACATCCAAAATGTTTTGCAGCCAATAATGTCCACACAGCAACTACACAGAAGTGTTTAAGGCATACATTTCATGTAGGTTACCTGTCAGGCAGAACCTGCTTAACATCTGGTAATTACTCTTGAGGTCTGACCCAGCACTGCAGTTTAGAGGTACAAGGATCATTACATCTGCTCTTTGGTGTATCTGTCCTGTTTAGACACTTACGTTTGACCCCTTCCTACAACATTTGTCAATCCTCAACATTCAGTTCCACAGTATTTAAGAACAAAGCTACAAATGTACACTTAAAACATGAATGAGGATGAGTGCTGAGTAAGTCACTGAATGAGATGTAAACCGTAAGATGCTTGCAGCAAAATTTTTCCTGATTTTTTCACTTCAAACCAGCCATCCTCAATTTAAAATTAAACAGGTGACAGAACAATAAGAACTACAGATAAAACATGTTTGGAATGAGAGACCCAGTACATAGTAACTGCTGTTCTTTGCAACTATTTCTTTGCGTGATACCAGTCACCAAGTTCATCTGTGTGCAAGGTTACACAGTGTACAGTGGGATTTTTTTTCAGATTGGAAGTTAACAGACAGCTTGGGCCAATGTAACTGCATGCTGTATGTTCTAATATCCTCCATGCTGGCTCCGTGACCGAGTACTACAGTTAATCCAGAAGAAAATGTATAAACTTGTAATCTGTCAGGTCAACAAAGTTGAATCAACTGAGCAAGTTTTCAAGACAACACTGAGCTAACACAAAGACAAGCACACTAGGACTTGGCAAGGACAAACAGGATCTCCTTTTTTTAACAGCCAAAGCTATTAGGAGCAGTTCAAGTATCTTGAGTAAATCCCACCATAGTGTATAAGTAGCTTGCAGTCAAGTGTAGGAAAAAGAAACCAACCAAAGTTAACAACCAAAACCCATTAGCTGCACAAGATTCATAGCAGCAGTGCATCCTTAAGAAGTTTATGGCCTACTTTTTAAAGACACAAACCAGTGAGGCTTCAGGAAATGTGCTTTTATAGAAAGAGGAGCACAGAACATAACCTTCAGGTACAAACTGGACTAATAATTTCAGAGAAGAAAGAGACTACTAATTGTAATGAAAAATTCCAAGTACCAGATTGCATATTATAAACAGGAAGAGATGTACTGAAATCTTACAATTGCACGGCAGCAGGGAGGGGATGAAAAGCATTAGAGCATGACATTGCTTGAATCAGTGTTTGGGACCCTCAGTCCTGGAATACCTGTCTCTGCTTACAAACATCTGCCCTATACTGAAGAGCTAAGAGAAAACACATCAAGGAGTTCCTTGATGCTGCAAGAAAAAATAATATCCAAAATCAAAAGATATGAGCATGGCACATACTTCTAATAAAGACATTACCTACCTGTCCCCTCTCATATAGAAACTGGCAGACAGATGAACCCCAAACAATAGGCAAAGTCTAATCATTATCAGAATCAGTACAGACCCAGTTCTTCCACTAGCATTTTAATTTTATACCCCTGTAAATACATCACCTTTGCCAGGAAGGCTCTACAATTCTTGTTCTACAAACAAAGGCTACAAATCAGAATGAGGACAAAACACAAGAGAGATGTCAGTGTACACCTGACCCTATAAATCTAAAGCAAACAGATGTTTTGCTTTTTAAGTATTCACCTGGCATTCAAGAAGCAAGAGAAAAAGCCCCAAACCTCTACAGTTAGACACAACATATATTTTCAAAGACTGTCAGTCACGAAGCAGGCCGAGATTGCTGGGATCTGCAAATTGTTTTGGCTTGGCAGCACTTTCAGCATGAGGTGAATGCCATTATGACTAATGGGATTTCCCATTAGACGTGGCCTAAGGAAAGCAGACATTTCAGAAAACAAATCAGCTCTAGAAAGGCATAAATATAAATATATTTACGCCTAAAATTAGATTTACTTTTTTGGTATGAAGCTGACCACAATATACTCACTTATTAGGAATGCAGCATAAGAAATGCTACTGTAGCTTATTTAGCTGTACTTGCAACCTTTTGCTGACTACATACCCAAAACTACAGAGAAAGTGCTACCACAGCAGCTAGGTCAAAACTCAGCATTCAAACAGTGTCAGACTTATGGAAAAGAAAAATAAAGCAGAATATTAAAAATAAGGCAAAGAAAATATCCTGTGACTGCATTTAGAAGTGATGGAAAATCTCTGTCATTCCACTTTGCACTTCCTACATTTCCTACAGTCATTTATCAATCACATCCACTCAGTTTTGTTTTTCTTACAGAGGAAGGAAAGATGTGTTTCTTCTCTGAACTGCTCCACTGAAGTGATGTGCCATGAACCCCAGCTTACCCGAGTCTAAGTGCCACGGGTCAGTAGCGGCCGACATTGGTGGGATGGTGAGAGGAGATGCTCCGCAGTTGGATTCCACCAGTTCTCCTTCGATGTGGACGTGAGAGGAGATGTTGGTAGGTCTCAGAGCTGCTTTGAGCGGAGCAATCTGGTTGAACTGTACTCTCGATAGGCAGCCAGTGAATCCTGGGGTGTTGTATTTATATATATCTTGGTCAATCTTCCCAATTTCTATGGGAAATTAAGGAGAAAAAAAGAACATGAAATTAATCAAAACAATTCATTGCTCAGGGAAGCACGGCTGGTCTGAACACTTGATTCCCAGCTCAGTTCCAAAGTTCCTCTCTCAGGAGACTGAGAACGTGTCAAACCCTGCCAGGTTTCTTTACATTTCATTACAGATTAAAGCTGGAAACCTTCAGGCCCTGATGTGACTCGGTTTCGCTGCTATGCTATCATTAAAATGAAAGGCTGGCGTGAAGGAGTCATCAGAGAACAAAAGGCCAGGGAAAAAAATCATTTCCCTAGTAAGAAGTGGTGAAAGAGGAGGCAGAGTCAGCCATTGCCAGGGTCTATCCTCCCAGCTGAAGCTGCTGCTGTAAGAGATGCCCCTTTCTTCACCTCGGTTACCCTGTAGCCCCCCTCTCAGTGGGCCAGGACCACTCCTGTTCTCTCCCATCCCTCTCCTGTCTCCTTGCCACCCTTCAGCCCAAGGTGGAAACCACCCCTTTCCAGCTTCCTTCCTTCCACAGCAGTGCTGAGACACTGAGACCTGCTGTTGGCAGGTGCCCATCCAGCCCTGCTGCAGCCTGAGGAGCAGCATGTGTGCTCCTGCACCTCTGCAACTAGGCCTGTGTCAGTTGAGAACCTGCCTCATTTTACACCCTGTGCTGAGCTGAAAGGCCAGCTTTCAGCCAGCATCCATGAGCAGAGGATGGGGCTCCACCATTGTTCTTCCAAGCTGCCCTCCAAGTAGCTTTCTCCCTTCTAAACCACCATCATCAGTCACAATGATCCCAAAGAGGTGACTGTAAAACACAGCACATGTCTGTACTCCCCAAGAACCTGCTTGCAGGACCTGCTGTGACAGCCTGAGTCACAACCAAGACAAACCTGGCCCTGTCAGTTGTGTTGAGGGGTATTAACACTTCAAAGTCTCCCTGCAATGTCTAATATAATATCTACATAGCAGTGAGGAATCTGCTTTCCTTTCTTGTATGATAGCATGGAGTAAATGAAAAGGACACACGGCAGCATCATGTTTGAGCTGTACCATAAGCTATTGCTCTGGAGGCACTGAGACACTTCAAACTGCCTTGCCCTGGGTCAGCAGGGACAGGAGTTAGGTCTGACCCTTAAAGTCAGTGGGAGAAGTAGTACTGAGCTGAGCAAAGCAAGATGGTTATGACAGGGCCAGGGAGCAGACCCAGGCTGTTGAAAGGCAACCTGTTATGTCAGGAACAATGATAAGGGTTTGAAAAATGGTATTTCTGGAGAAGAAGTTGTATGCAAGTCACAAATCTGTGTCATAAAAAGAAAGGAGGAGGTGGGACAGAGAGGGTTCTGCTGAGAGCTGTGAGGAGAAAGTGGGAGAAAAGTTTTATTTTAGGAGTTTGGAGACGTGCTGGGAACCAAAGCACATCTGGGTTTGAGGTTTGCTACAAAAAAAACCCCCAAAACCTTAAACCAGAGCTATTAGAAAATGCACTACTAACCTTTTGGATGTGTTCAGTTCTAACCAAACCAGGATCAATTCTGTGAGGTCTGAGCTGCTGCCTAGGCTCCTTAAAAACTACCATGATAGGTATGTGAGTGCTATTCCTGAGAGTACAGAGCATTAGGGATATGGATGAGGAGTTTCAAGGCTACAAACCAAGCTGGGAATTTCAAGTATGCCTTTTTTGGGGGTTTACAGGTTAAACATGAAGTGGGGGAAAACTGGTGGAATCTGGACAAATCTTGACATGATTAAAACAATTTCTCTGTTTTCACAACAAACTAAGCTGTACCCTTTCTATCTCTGCAACCATATTCAAACGATAAACACACGGCATTTAAGTCCCTACCAAACCTAAGGGACGTACACACACAAAAGGACACACAAGGAAGATTCACGATCTAAAAGTTACTTGCATCAGATCCTTGTGTGATCCACTGTACAAGCATGGATTTTCTATTCCTCCCATCTTCCCTTTTCCTTCTTGTTTGAGAACATCCTTTCCTGCTAGTGCTTATCGAGCCTGTATCAATATTACAGCCACACTTCACAAGCTGGCAGTGAGCAGCAACGGTCACCTCTGACAAAGTGGGAACGCGCTCAGGACTCAGCTAGAGACCAGCTTAAATGCATTAAAATAATTGTACTAGTCAAGTGGGCCTTTCATCCCTTTAAAGAAGGAGCCTGACCAAACAGTTTGTATCATCTCCTTCATGGACAGAGCCTTGGGAAACATGGTCTAGTGTGAGGCAGCCCTGCCCACAGCAGGGGTTTGGAACTGGGTGATCTTAAGGTCCTTTCCAACCCAAACCATTCTGTGATTTTATGACAGTAAGTAAAGAACTTCTCATGTGTATGCACACTTTCCATAGTCGGTTGAAAAGCTGTACCAAATCCAGAGTTCATGAATTTGAACGCTACTTGTAGACCATATCACTCAGACATAGGTCCTATCTGACCACAATATTCACTGTCTCTTACTTCAGTAAAATATTCAGGGTATATTTAGTGAATAACTGCAATTTTGAGTGATCCTTACAATCCAAGGAACAATCAGAAGACCACATTTCTCTTTGAACACTGTAACCACTGTCAGTGACAGTTTAGAGATTACCTTTTATTCACACTTTTATATATTCTGTGGAACTTCATGCAACCATGCTAATAGCCTCCCACTCACAATGCTGAATGACAGGAACAAAAACCCATCAATATGATTGTGCTACCTTAGCAGCTTCAGCACCATTCTTCTCTAACTCCATGAATAATAAATGATACAGATGCTGAGAGAATTAAAGTCAAAAACCCTACCCAACCCCCCCAACAAAGCACCTTCCTGAAGACCTGCATTTTTGTTTAAAACATTCCACATGTGATGGCTGTGCAAGTCACCTCATGCAAATTCATACCAGCTCGCACAGAACAGTGCTAAACCAAGATGGATTGACTTCTGTAACTGTGAAAATGTTCCTTTCCATGCGTGTCCCATGGGCATCAGCACACCAATACTCTTTGATGTTAGGTCATCATACTTTGCCTCCTTGCTTATTAGAGCCTGCTAAAACCCCAACCCTGGAGAGTGTAGTGATTAGATAATGAAATATGCCTTTGTTGTCATGACTAAAATTCAATTTCCCCCCTATAACAAAGAGGGGAGAAAAACAAAAGAAGATGACAATAGCATCCTTTAAAAAAGGGAAATATACAATGCATCTACTTTGCATTGTTCTAATTTTCAGCACATCAGCTACTGCAAGGTCATAAAAATATTACAGTGTATAGTATTATCATATTACAGTATACAGTATTATTATTACCTAATAGCAATATCACTATTATTGCTTTCGGATCTGATGCAGCAGTCTTCTGCTGGCACCCTACCCACAAGCATTTCTGTAATGAAAGACTTCCAAAAATACCACTTATAGACCTTTTCCAACTCCAACTGATTTTAACTTGTTCCCTGCTGACACAACCTGCTGACTTGAGATGAAGGCCATGATTACAAGACAGAGACCATTCAGGCAAACCCATTCTAGCACAGTTGTACTGCAGTGTACAAATCCTTAACACTGAACATTCACACAGCAACTGCAAATGCCCACCCACATTACTTAAACACGTAAAAACATATATAACTAGTACACAGTATACTAAGAACCTCACAGATGTTGCCCCATGTCTTGTGTGCTTCTGTTCACTGAAGATACACAGAACATCAATTGCTTGTTATTTATGCTTTGTTTTTTCTTTGTCAGTAAAAAGATACAGGATTTTAATCCTCAATTACTTGCTTTGATTTCAGGGTGTATTTTCCATGGTTGTGACAGAAACATGCAAGATAGTGTTGAAAACAATACTATCTCTCAATTGAAAATGATGTGCTACTACTGAAGAAGCTCTTTTCCACCTGGGTGAAAAGACATTAACCCATCTCTTTCCAAGCATGTTTATGACACAAGGCAGCACTAATGAGTACCCAACAAGATGAAATTCATTATTCTATTAATCAAGTAGATAACAAGCAAAAATAATTTACATAGAGGGAAAAAATCGTGTCTGGATCTGTAAGTAACAAATGTGTAAGTAGCACATAACCTGATTATACTGATTAGTATTGCTATATGGGTTTTAAGCCTTTTTGCCCTTACTGCATTACCTGTAGATGCAGAATTGTGGCCCCTGCCTAGACTCTATTACAAGATGAACAAATGAGTTTGGTTCAGGTTTTTACCAAAGTTGACCTAGTTAGCATGTATCTGATGAGCTACTTGTAGAAGCAAATACACTTTCAAATATAGTTTTTATCTATTCTCTCCCTTCTCTGCTTTCCATATCTATTTACCAGTAGCTCAAAGGGCCGCAACACATCTAATAGCACAAAAGTTTATTGCACTGCTGGCGAGGTCCAGCTCCACTAAATCCTACTGTTTGTTTTTTATATATTCTTGTAGCATTGCTTAGAAAAAGACTAGAGAAAAACAACAGCCAGATTTGGCAGAAAGAAGATGTGTCTGGTCACGCAGCCCTGAGCAGGTTAACAGATGAAACAGAAATGCTTTCTATTTATGTGAAGTTCTCCATATGAGGATCCTAGGATGATTCACACATACAGAAAGCACTGCAGCACACAGACATACAAGCCAGCTCAGTGCTGCGCCATACCAGTATAGTCATGCCCCATGTGGAAAGGTGGCTGTGTACTGTGGCACTGACCTTGGAAAGAGGGAGAGGAGAGGGCCAGCTGTGAAGGAAGAGGGAAATGCTCCCATTGCAAATCTTTATAAACCTACAAAATATTGTTTTTATTAAACATAATGAATACCTTTGTTGAGTATCTTTTCTAATCCAGCTGATCTGTATATTCTTTCTTTATAGGACTCTGAATGCCTATCAATACAGAAAGTTATAATAAATTCTTAACCTTGCACAGTGTTCAGTACATACAGACAGCATCAAGGCATTACTTATTGTGAATTATGTTCCATTGGGAAGGAAATGTAACAGAACTTGTGAGTACAGTCTGCAAGTATGCACAACAATGTATGTAGTAAATATCCTGTTATTAATTCCCTCGGAGATTTCCAGTGATGCCCTTCAAAGTAGAAATAAGGCATAGCAAGGGTGCTTTTTGACTACAGCAAGGCTCTCAGTAAATGTTACAGACATCTAACTCTTCTTTCTTTTTCAGTAGCGGGAAATCTCTGCCCAAATTAGCACAAGGAGGGCAGGGAGAAGAAAAGCATGATATACTGGAGTGCTTTTGGTTGTGACAGAAGATGCCTTTTAAACAAAGGGAAGTCTCAGCAGCACAACCAAAGCCCTTTCAGTTCAATTTACTGAAGACTATTTCTTACACAATTTACACAAGACATCATTTGAGTTTTGCTTTGAAAATGGTGACAAATCCAGCTGTTTGCCTTTAGGACAATGACCTGTTTATATGTGCCCATTTACATGCCAAAATACAACAGCTTAATGATTCTCGAAAGAAAGTAGCTATAACACTAGTGAGAGAAGTCCAGCTTTGACACAGGGCAGTATTTCTAGATGGACTACCAGGATGCGCTGCTATTTCACTTAAGATTAAGCACCCACCCTGTGGGTAGATAGAAGGTAATCCATTATACATCTCTATAACCCTTCAGCTAGCTGTACTCAACTGAGCCAAAATTCTCTATATATAATATTTTAATAGACTGCACAGGTGAATTCTCTGATTCAGTCAAATGAACCACTAATTGCTTTTGGGTCAGCCTTAGCGAGAGATTTTCTCTTCAAAACAGAGCACCATGTGCTCTCTTGTCCCTTATACTTAGAAAGGTATCTTATTACCTGCTGCTGAAATATCAGCCCCATCAGCATTTTAAGCATCTCTCTCTTACTGTGTCAGGCTCCACATAATAGAAAGCAGTTTAAACTCTGCTGAAGGGAAGCTATTGATTTCAAGTCACAGTCCACAGAGATTATAAAGCACTTTCTCTTGTTTGTTGCCTAGATGAGCAGTTCAATGCAAGAACAAACCCTGGCACATACTAATACCTGGAGACTGGTGTAGTATAAAAAAACCCTGAAAGAATAAATAAATTAGCTTGAATCACATACAGTACATAGTCATAGGGAGAACCTACCTGGGATGACATACACCTGCTAGACCAAAGCCATAAGGCTAAAAAGTCCCTGTCAGAAGCAACTACTATATAGCCAAAAGGGGGATAACACCAGACAAAAGGAAAATGAAGTCTGACACATAACCTAGGTCTTCTGATGAACATCCTCCAGCACGAAAATCAAGCACCTGTTTGCTCACTGGCTATTTATATTTTCTCTGTCTGAAGATCAGTAATTCCTATTAAAGTAAGTCATACAGATAATAAAACAACAGGAACTTTATTCTGTCCGTAACTCAAACCTGAGCTGGTACACACTGCCTTCTGCACACTCGCACCAGTGGAACAAGATGCTCATTTACAGAGAACTTGTTACAAGAGTGCTGGGGGCAACAAAAGGGCAAATGGTGCCTGACAATGGGGACCTGAGCTTCCCAGGACTCAAGCGTGAATGACCGCCAACTGTTCATGCATGCAAATCCCATGTGCCAGACACACCGATCTGCAAGGGCCAGGTGGTATCCAGATCCCTCTCCACATGTCCCTTTCCCTTCATGCTAACATGCTGATAGGCTTAGGGGCCTGCAGAGATGGCGTGAATACGGTGAGATGCTGGGGGGTGGTCTCCAGCCATCCTGCCGCTCTCTTTTCTGGATGCATCATGAGATACTCACTGAACAGTTCATCCTGGACCCCAGACCTGAAGTCAGATGCCTTCAGACATGCCTCCATCTGATTGCTTTCCAGAGCCTCCAGGTGCTGCCCACTGTACAGCCCTATCAGGTGATGTGGTCCTTCTGTGGCTATTTTAACTTTTTCTTTGTAACTTTACGTTACATGTAAGACATTATAGCTTGTACAAAACAGTTTTGTTTAGACATTTTATGTCTAGATTGTCAATTCACTGACCACCCCTGAAACATGCAGAAGATGCTATTCGTATGTATAAAGCACTGTGCCAGAAACCAAAGGTATTAACATTAACCCAGCAGTGCCAACCAGTAATGTTGCACAGCAAACAGTGCTTTCATTTGCTGACACTGAAGAAATAGCTTTATCCATGGTGCAAGCAGGAGAAAAACTATTTATGAAGCCTGTAACAGCTCAGTGTGTGTTTCAGTTGCAGCAGCAGCTTTATCAGCATTGACAAAACAAAGGCCATTTCTGTAGGAGGCATTCCCGACACTTTCTGCACAAGCTGGAAATGATCAAACCAGGTGAAAACCACACAGGATTAGAGAACCTGAGCTGGCCTGGAAGCTGTGCTGTGGCTCTGGAGCACTTCCAAACCCCAGCCCCTGGCAGAAGAGTTACAGCTTTCGGGTCATGCTGTAATGGAGACAGTAAATCACTGATGTGAAATGCACTCCTATCAGAGTCCCATTATTACAGTAATAATTAAGACTAGTGCTGGACTGCAGCTCCTCAGTCAAAAAAGGCACTGTGAAGGATGCTATGAAATGGAGATGTTATTTGACAGCAGCCTGGTTTCCCATTGCCACAAATGAAGAGGATTTGAGACCAATGAGTTCCATTTTCAAGTTTCACGTGTAGCCAGCAACAGTTCTCATTCAGGAATTCACACTGCCTTTTAACAAAAAGGGAATTAACTGATGCTGCAAGGTCCTTATTAATTGCATTGTAAAACCCAACAGTAAAAATGAACATCTCTCTTTCAAGGAAATAAGTATTTTCTCCACATTTTCCTCTGACTAACTGTATAATCTTGAGTGAGTCACTTCAGATATTCATGGCAAACTCTCCCTCTCCCTCTTAGTAGGACACAGAGAATTCCCCCTGCCCTCTAGTTGGGATCTGTCTCACTTGAGGTGTTTTGAGATCAAAGTGAAAAAGGGATGACCATTGCTTTTAAATAGGAAAATGAAATTAAGTCAGGCTTTTGAACACCCCACAAGCTTCTCATGACTTTGGGAAGGTCACTCACAAGTGGAGGCACAGGTCGTACGGCACATTTCCATTGATAAAAAAGGAAACCCTCCCAAGAGTAATGGAACAATGCAAAAAAAAAACAGGGAAAAAGAGAAAGAACACCACATTTCTAGAGACCCTCTGTTGCCAAGGCATGGCACTCAGCATGCAGACTGCAACTGGAAGTCTCGAGTTCGGCAGAATCTTCAAATGTTCCCAATCACATGTTCAGCTGGGGGCAGAACCTCGATAGCAGCAGTCAGTTCCGTGTCAGTGGAACCAAAACTGCTTCTGGCTTTGGGGGAAGAGAGACCTCTCCATGTATTACCCTTTATACCCAACTGTGTAAACCCAAGAGGTAATACAGTCGTTTTACAAATTTGTGTACCATTTCATTTCTCTCCCGGACAACCAATCACTCTCTGTGGGTGCCAGAGGCAAAAAGCTCAGCCTGGTGTTTAAAGCGGGAATCCCAAATGCAGAGAGAGCTGAACAGAAAGGCCATCCACCTCGATGACAGCCTGAGCTGACACAATAGCACACTAATATTGCTCAGTCAGGCTGTATACCACATACCATGACTGCAAACGCTCCTGAGGGCTAATGGAAACCTTTCAATTGAGAAGCGAAGCGCTCAGCACACACTGCTGTAACCCAAGCTGCAGAAATCAGCCGTTCTCAAAGCAAAACAGTGGAAGAATCCAACAGTCAGCTTCAAGAACACTTTTTGCTCTTTTCCCATCCTCTACCCTTTCCCATGAAGCAAAAGCATTGGGATCATGGGTTGAGAGCAGCAGGAGAGCCAGCAGCAGGCATCTCATCCGCAACAAAGAATTAAACGTTTCATCTACTTTTTGTCTGCAGGCAGGTTCTAAACACAGTGACAGGAAAGTGATGATAGGGGAATAAAAAAAATGATGTAGATGAAATATCTTAACAAACCTCCAAGCCACGAATCTCAATGACTGACAAAATAACTGAGTAATTTTATCATCATAGGTATCACTATGAAAACATAAAAGTTGTTATCACAGACGAAATATCATCAGAATTAACTGGAATGCTGTATTTCAGCCAGATTTATAAGCCCATTCTAATTTATGCTCACAATAAATAATCTTCACAGCATCTCTCATAACCCTTAGAGAAGGATGTAAAACACATACATAGAAACAGCATTACTATGCAAAAGAAATCTGCAGTTTCATTCATACAGCTTGCCTAAATGTGCTTTTCTGTCTTACAGAAGCTGGCTGCAACATAACTCAGCAAATGCTTTTCAGGCCAGAAACTAACTAACTAACTAATCAAATACGACAGCCTGTAGTCAAATGTAATGTGTCTTGGCTGAACTCCAAAGCACTTAGTTATATTGTGCTTCTGTTAAAACTGTATTAAAATAATATAAACTCAGTCTGATTATTGCTTTGCAGGTTAATGGGCACCCTTCTATAACTATCTGCAAATGTCCTCATACTTTGCGTTCTATATCACCAGCTTCAAATAGCTTAATAAAACTGCAGTCTCACCAAAGAGTGGGTGGGCTGCAGTTCCCTCTCTTGCCTCCCTCCTGCCTTGCTTATCTCACTCTTACTTGGAGATATGAAAAAGCTACAATAACAATTTGAAGAAAGTGGAATATAATTTTTCATTAGACATTATTTGTTTCCGTATACCATATATGCCTTATATCAACTGTCTATATTCTCAAAGTTTGTTTAACTGAAGAAGTAAGGCTCTTCCATCTGTTTAAGAACCCCCTTTTACGAACGTCAGTAACATGAAGACAGAAGTTCATCAGTCCCACATCATTTTTCTTATTCATTCAAGTGAAAAGAAATAGTGGAAGGTGTCCCTGCCCATGGCACGGGGTTGGAACTGAGTGAGCTTTAAGGTCCCTTCCAACCCAAACCAGTCTGTGTTTCTATGAAAGCCATGGCTATCACACCTTTATATATAACATTTCAATGCAATGTAAATGGGAGATGACATTTTTCAGAAGATATGTACACTGCCACATTAGGAACAAGCAATGACCTTTCTAAGTAATGGCAATTTTAATTCAGTTATCAAAAGCCTGAAATAGCAAGCCAATGAAAAGCAGAATGCCAGCAAGGATGAGAATGCTAGAACTTAGTAGGTCATTTTTCTGCCAACATTTTCATTCTGTTTGCTTTATGTCTTCATCTGGAATTTAGTTTTTCTCAGATTGAAGGATCTACTTTCTGTACAGAAAATACCAACCTGGCTGTAGCACTGAAACCCATCATTTATTGTAACAACTGCAAAAATACTGTAGGACAGCACAGGGGAAAAGAATCAATTTCATTTCTAAGAAGCAATTTCTTTTCTGCTTTTTTCCCCAGTATTGTCTAATTCACAATCTGAAGCTGAGCAATTTATATCCAAACAGTCTCTATTATGTCTCAAAGTCAATGATGGTGTTGACCCAAGAAATGCTAAAGGCTTTTGCTGCTTTTCTTTGTTATGAGTATGCATACATGAAATACCATTTCATCTTTCCTCTGCTGGAGCAATGCTCGTGTACAACAAATTCACTCCTGAAAAGTACTGCTATTCAATACTCAATGTCAAATGATCATAAAAATTTAACAGCTGCATTAGATAGATCAATGGCTTATCTAGTTCATTGTTCTCTCTTCAAAGAAAAAGGTGACTTATAATAGGTGATTCACAAGCAGTATAACAGCACGGAGTATGTAGAATGATCCTCACCCACAACCTTTCCAGCTTCCCATAAACACTGGCTTTAAACTTGTCCAAGATGAAGGTTGCATCCTGCCTTTCAAAGAACTATCTCCCATGAATGTATCCAATCTTTTGGAAACCACTAGTGCCTCTAGCCTCCACCAGATCCCACACCAGTGAGTTCCAGTGCTGAACTACTCACGTGGAAACAAATGACATCCTGAAGCTCATTTAAAGCTGCAGCCTGGCAAGGCAATTGAGTGTCTCTGCTTGTGTTGTGGAATGCACTGCACACCTCCACCCCTCTACCATTATAGGACGATACTGTGTCAAATTTAGGTGTAAGTCACCTAAAAAGAGAGTTCCTTGGTTTGAAGGTCTTCATGCACTTTGAGTTGCAAAGCTCTGAAGAAGATCCTCTCCACATCTGGACAGTAGAAATCATGATTTCATGAAGAATGAAATGTGAAAGCATTACACCATGATCTGGAAACCAAACCTACTCCCTCATTCAACAAATACACTGGGAATGAAAGAAATGTGGTTTGATGCCAACCAGCAAACTTCACTTACTGGGAAACAGTAGGGAAGAACACATTCTTTGCCACCCCTGCCAATCTCGGGTTTAATACATAGAGCTTAACTGGACTTCTATTGCTTTCCAGATCAGATGCAAAATATTACATGCCCGGCATGCTCAGTGTGCGTGTTTCTGCTCTATGATGTGCTCATCCACAGTCTTATTCAGTAGGCATAATAGATACTCTGATAATAGACATCTTAATAAAAAAGACACAGAGCTGGGTGTGCAGAGGGATGATGGAAGAACAGGACCCGACAACATGCAAGGACTAGCTCAGTGCCTACCTTTGCATCTCGTTAAATGGTGCAAACTGAACTGCTGGCCTAAATCAACCTATGCACTAGCAACATGCTTTATCATGATAATCATTATTACATTCAAGCATGGATGGAACAGTATTCTGGAATAGCACAGTGCCATTTGCAGTATAATGGCTTTGTTAACAAGCTGTAAGCAAGTGCTCCCGCCCAAATACTGAAACTGAGCTATGGATGTTTCTTAGATCAAGCCTAATGGATTGCTTTGGAGGGACACGGCAGCCTTCAAACAAGCTGCAATAAAAATAAATATTAAAAAAATAATAATGAGAAGTATAGCATCTCTTTACGCTTACTTCAGCACATTAAACCAGCACATGAAGTTCGATGCTGAGAAGAAATACTGTCATTTGCTTTTTGTCCTTAAATCTTGCACTGAATTAAACACTCAGTGTCACCTCGGCTGGATAAGGAAGCAGACTTGCCGAACAGGACCGCTTATTCACCTGCTTCTCTCACAGCCACCTCATAGGAAAATAAACAGAAACTTACAGCTGGGTCACGGCACCAGATGATCTACACCACACTGCCCTCCTTCGTCCCTTCGAGCTGCCTTTCTCCCTGTCTCCCAGCTCCCCCGGTACAACTGACCCCCAGGCAGAGATAAAGCATAGAAGAGGTCAGGAATCCCCAAACGCCAGGCGGGGATGCCGATGTCTCCCAGCACACATCACAGCATTGTTCAGGCGCACAGAGGTCGGGTCACCTCTTTCGCTGGCGGCGTCTCGTTTGCCGGCAGCGGGCAGCGGTGCTCCCGCCGGCTCCCGGTAAGGGGACGCCGCGTCCCTCCCGGCCGGTACCTCCCTCCAGGCTGAGGACTGGCGCCAGCTCATCACACGAGTGCCCCGAGCGGGCTGCCGTGCCCCGTCTCGCAGGGCAAGTCCCTTCTCACCACCACCATCCCCATCCATCCCTGTTACCTGCCGCTTCCCCTATGGGCCTTCGGGGCTGCCCGGCCGGGAACGCGGGGTAGCGGCCGCCACACGGTGCGGAGCGGCGCGGAGCGGAGCCGAGCAGGCAGAAAACGCGGAGCGGAGCGCAGGCTCCCCCGACCTGCTGCTGCGGAGGCGGCAATACACGGACTGGATCGGGCGGGGGAACGGGCGGGGGGAGTTGAGGTACAGCGGTGTGATCGCGGCGGCGGCTGTACTGGGAGCCTCAAGGGCGGCTGAAGCCCTGTCCCGGGGCCAAAGCTCTCCGTGAAAGTCCCCCGTTGGTGCTGTTCTGCTTTGTTTTGTGCCGGTTTTCCTTGTGTGTGTGTGGCTTTTTTTAGCACTAAAGGGGCACTGAAGCTTTGAAAACGCGTTTCTAGAAGATGCTGTCAGAGATGCTGCTCAGCATCAAGAGCCCCGTGCTGTTAAGCAACCGTTCTTTGAGAGAAAAGGTAGCTGAAGGTAATTCTGGTATTTGATGAATTTTGAAATGCACAGTTCAAACAGGTTTGTTTTTCATTTACTTGCACACAAGGAGGAGGAAAGCCAAATAAGAACCTGCATAGGATGGCATAAAAACCTCAAGATTCGCTTGTTCAGTTTAAAGATGAAAGAATGGAGAGTTCAGCAACCTGCCTATAGGGCACTGGAAAAAGGAGGAGTTAAGATAGACAATTCCTAACAGCATATCCATCCATACACTAAGGCCACCTCTTCCTTCTTTCCCCTCCTCAGACTGACAAATGCCTCCTTGTCCATCTGAGGAGTCAGTCTCTGCTCTTCTGCCAGCTGCACCACCAACTTCCTCCCCTCATCCCTGCTCCATCACCCATGCCACCCATGGGGGAGAGGGTCCCTCATGCTGGAGGGGAGGGGTGGAAGACAGAAGGAACAGATGCAACCTGGGGGTTAACACAAGCCCTGAAGAGTCAACAGTAATATAGGCTACAGCTCACGAAGGTTGGCTGTGCTTGGCCACTGCAGTCTGCTGCTCATCTCATTGCTAACAGCACTTCTAGTGGCACCAGGGTGGATGCAGATGCTGCACGGCGTCGGCAGCAGGAGACTGCCAGCACTGACTCAGATTGAAAGTATCACTGCAGCCAACAAAAGGCACTCACCAGGGGACAGAGCACTGTATAGATAGGCCTGCTTAGTTTTTTCTTCAGGGAGAGGAGAGCGAGTAAAGCCAAACAATTCAGCACTTTACCAGAAGTGTGCCATAATGGGAGCAACTGATCTCAGAGGAACCAGGATGAGGAAATGCGGGACCAGAGCCTCAGATCACAGGACCTGTAAGTTGTCACTCCGGAAGTCGAACAAGAGCTAATAGCACCCATCAGCAGGACCTCATCTAAGGTCTTTACTCAGCTAGCATGGTATCACATTTAACCCCATCAATTCAACTCACAATGTCAGTATCCCATCCCTGTTCTACAGCTTTTCAGTTCTTAAAAGGGGCCTGTAAGAAAGATAGGAAGAGACTTTTTAGCACGGCCTGTTGTGGTAAGACAAAGGGTGATGGTTTTAAACTGAAAGAGGGAGATTCAGGCTGAATGTGAGGAAGCAACTGTTTACAATGAGGGTGGTGAAACAGCGGCACAAGTTGCCCTGGCAGGTGGTGAATGCACCATCCCTGGAGACATTCATTCAGGCCAGGCTGGATGTGGTCCTGGGCAACCTGGTCTAGCTGAGGATGCCCCTGATCATTGCAAGGGGTTGAAACTAGATGAGCCTTGAAAGTCTTCTCCAACTCTAACTATTCTATGATCCTGAATGTTTCTGTTGCCCAATATAGAACAGCAAAACTTTCACAAGGTCACTGCTGAATCATCCAACTGTTACTGGTAGAGAAACAGCCACAGTTTCCATCTCTGCAACACTTTAGACAGAATATTCTTTACACACATTGCAGAAGAAAAGCAGTAGTTTCTCCTCTCACATTTCCAGAGATACTGTACTGGTTACATATTCTAGGGTGGGTTCTTTTGTTCTACACCTTGTTCTATGTTAAAAGGGCACCACTCACTGGAAAGGCAGTTTCAAGCATAAATCGTGATTTCTATTTGTTTTCTTTCAGCACAGCAAGCATTTGCACTCGTGCAAAAGGTGCCTCTTTATTTTGCTCTATTCCCCTCCCTTCTTATTTGTGCCGTATCAGTACAGATGCAATTTTTAATTTCATGAGTGTTTGCCATAGTGTTCCATTAACACCAAGGCATGCACCAGCAGGTGCTCTCCTCACCATATGACCATAAAATGATCACATACTTAGGATTCCGTGATGCTCAGCTCTTGACTAGAAACTCAGCATGGCTGGTATCTTCTGAGAGAAAACAGCAGCAGCAGCGAACACTCCAGTGAAGGGCTTTCTTCTACTTGGATTTATTAAAAGGGAATGTAAAATGGAGGACTTTATTGCATAGAACTGACATTGGCAGCACATACAAGCCATGTGTTTCTGAGGAGGCTATAGTCTGAGACCTGTAAACCAGCTGCCGTCCTAATTTTACTGAGGTCTGTTGTCTTTGGTTGTTCTGAACCAAGTCAGCTTTGAGGTAAGAAAATCGGGTCCTGCTCTGCACAGGCACACACTATCCTGGTCAGTCTGAGTATGTCACATCGAAAACTCTCAGAGAGCTTCCTTGGCCTCCACAAGTAAAGCACAAACCTGCCTATTTTTATAAGGAAAGAAGAAGAATCAGTAAGTGGGAAATCTACTGGTGAATGGTTGGCTGTAAGTGTTTCAGCAGAGATGATATGCAATTTGTGCAAGCACAAGTTCAACCATAGGTAGTGAAGACACTCAGTTTAGCAGAGTTGAAATGTCTCTCAGTATGGCAATCTGCACTTTAGAGATAATCAGATTCCATTTAACTGAGTTGGCCCAAGAGCTGGAAGCAGTTTGGCTGCAGAGGAACACAGCTCTGTGCAGGGTGTTTATTCCACCTCTTGGAATGATAAAATAATAATTCAGTAGGAGAAGACCCTGCCAGAATCAATTTTTAATTGCCTGTGTTCACGAGCCCTGAATTTGAGATAGAAACACAGCAAATGGAAAATTCTCACTTATAATTGCATTCTTGAGAGCCAATTTGCTGCACAGAAATGTTAATTTGGGATAGCAAGGGGCACATCACTCATAGATTTCTGTTGGTGAATAACTTAAACCAGCAAGATCTTACATGCAATGTCCCGACATGTATGCTAATAAAGTTAATGAAAAGGGGATGACAGGCATGTCTGCTGCATGTGGAAATACCCTCGTTTGCTACAGACTTCACTTGGGATGCTTGTGCTGGGATCCCCTGCAGCCAATAGTAAAGCATAATTAGATTAAAGAAAGTCTGTGCATAACTGCAT
>JANRGW010004260.1:0-44368 GCA_024733675.1 Psilopsiagon aymara | reverse complement strand
TTGATACACTGGAGGGAAGGAATGACATCCAGAGGGACCTTGACACGCTTGTGAGGTGGGCTGATGCCAACCTGATGCAGTTTAACCATGACAAGTCCAGGGTCCTACACCTGGGTCGGAGCAATCCCAGGCACAGCTACAGGTTGGGCAGAGAAGAGATTCAGAGCAGCGCGGACTGGAGCACCTCCCGTATGAAGACAGGATGAGAAGGTTGGGGCTCTTCAGCCTGGAGAAGAGAAGGCTGCGTGGAGTCCTCATAGCAGCCTTTCAGGATCTGAAGGGAGGCTATAAGGATGCTGGGGAGGGACTCTTCATTAGGGACTGTAGTGATAGGACAAGGGGAAATGGGTTCAAAGTTAAACAGGTGAAGTTTAGATTGGCTATAATGAAGAAGTTCTTTACTGTAAGGGTGGTGAGGCACTGGAACAGGCTGCCCAAAGAAGTAGTAAATGCTCCATTCTTGCCAGTGTTTAAGGCCGAGTTGGGCAGAGCCTCAGGCAACATGGTCTAATGTGAGGTGACCCTGCCTATGGCAGGGGTGGTGGAACTAGATGATGTTAAGGTCCTTTCCAACCCAAACCATTCTATGATCCTATGAAAAATAAAATCCTCAGGAACTTCGGACAACTTGAGAAGTTCCTGTTTTTTATACTGCATATGGGCTGCAGTAGTTCAGCTGGAAGCAGAAGTGAGTCTCTCCCTTTTGCACTGGCACCAAACAGGGCAGCAGATGGCAGAACTTTTCTTCTCCTCCTGTTTTGCTGAGTGCTCTGTCTTTCTGCTTCCCCAGTAGCATGAACAGCTCAGGCTCAGAGTTTTGTTGCCATGGCACACGGGCTGTGCAGAAACAGTATACTCAGGTGTGCTGAGGATGCTCCAGGCTAATACTCAAACCCAGCTCTCTCTTGAGAGAAGCCAACACTCAGCCTGCTGATCATGAGCTACAGCTGTAATTACAAAATGGTGAGTATCAGCAACAAAGTAATGCCCTTTAGCAGCAGCTGAGACACTATCCTGTAGTCGGGGCAAAGCTGCTTGTACCTTCGTAACACAAAGTGAAAGCAAGCACTGGCTGCCTGATGGCATGCAACTGATGGCTTTTGTGTTGGCCTGGAAGATACATAATGCTCCAGTAGTTATACAGTTAAATGTTTTTCTCTTTTTGTCCTCCATCTGATGTTACCAGAGGCTTCAGAAAGGTAGCTTGGAGATGAAAAGACCTCCTAAATTACACCACCAGGAAAATAGCTAGAATCATACAATCATAGAATGGTTTGGGTTGGAAAGGACCTTAACATCATCTAGTTCCAACCCCCCTGCCATAGGCAGGGACACCTCACATTAGACCACTTTGCCCCAGGCTCTGTCCAACCCGGCCTTAAACACTGCCAAGAATGGAGCATTTACTACTTCTTTGGGCAGCCTCTTCCAGTGCCTCATTACCCTCTCACAGTAAAGAACTTCTTCCTTACATCTAACCTGAACGGCCCATCTTTAAATTTAAAGCCATTACCCCTTGTCCTATCACTACAGTCCCTGATGAAGAGTCCTTCTCCAGCATCCCTGTAGGCTCCTTTCAGACATTCATATCTGCAAAATATTGAGCTAATATTCCACAGATCTCTGGATACGTAAGGATTTTTTGGCACCCCATGTAAAGATAAAATGGAGTGTCTGGATAAACCCAAACAGAAACTAAAAAAGAATGAAATTTTTAAAAAAGTAAAAAAAAAAAAAATAAATACTGTGATGGGATCAGTACTGGTTTGAATCATTTCTAAATAATTACCTTTTCTTCTCATACAGTTTCTTTGTGAATATAATGGTTTGCTTTCATGGCATGGTGAAGAGCCAGGAAGAGCAGAGATGCTTGTGTAAGCTATCTCCTGGTAAACAATTGGAAGTTGTTAACTTAATAATTGGAATATAAATGAGGAGCCCACCTCATCTTTCCAGACACTCAACAGAACTGACTTTAACTGGAGTGAAAGTGGTCTTTGAAAGGCAAATTAAGAATTTGGGGGAAGTCTGAATTGAAGAGGTGAGTAGTTGCTGTAGAAAGAATGTGGGCAGGTACTTGAGGTGTCTGTAGAAGTTAGATGGGTCTAAATGAATATAAAAAGTTACATATCTTTCTTGTTTGTACTTCCAAACCCAAACAGTGTACCAGTAGTGTCGTTGAGAAGTTACATTTTGAGATGGGTGAAGGTATCAGATTGACGCTTTGAAAAAACGATGTATTTAGGAGCTATAGTGATACAATGAGTTTTCTACCCCTAGCAGTTTTGTTTGCCCCCAAGCAGCACCTATGCTTCAAATTTTGCAGCATTTTTCTTGCTTTCTGGTGTCAAAAAAAGTCGCTGGTTTATGGTGCTTTAATTACTTATTGAATTCTGTCAACATATATTAGTTTGAAAAATTCTGTCAATTACATATCAGCTGTGAAGGAATGTGTGTTATCTTGGAATTTAGTTCTTTATTCTTTCATACAGCATCTTTATGTCCACTGTATATCATTCACTGAACTAAAAATAATGGAATTGATCAACATGATTCTTCATTTTTGCATTGAAAATACACAGCCCCACCTCGGGCCCGTCCCACCACAGGCACAGTGCCCCAAAGGCCTTTCTCCAAGACATGCTGGGAAAAGGGGCATCAGCAGCAGGGCTGTGGTGGGAAGGGCAATGGAGCTGGGGCTGGTGGATCCATAACATCCTTGGGCAACCAGTTTCAGAGTTCCAGTCCCTGATGGAGACTTCCTCTCCAGTATCCCTATAGCCTGCCTTCAGATACTGGAAGGCTGCTATGAGGTCTCCACACAGCCTTCTCTTCTCCAGGCTCAACAGCCCCAACTTTCTCAGCCTGTCTTGATATAGGAGGTGCTCCAGCCCCCTTATCGTCCTCGTGGCCCTCCTCTGGACTTGTTCCAGCAGTTCCATGTCCTTGTTATGTTGAGGACACCAGAACTGTGCACAGGGCTCCAAGTGAGGTCTCACGAGAGCAGAGTAGAGGAATAGAGGGTATATACCATTGATTGGTATAGGATGGCTACTTGGCTACTCTTCCTTATATGATGGTAAGGAATCTCGATGATAGCTTGAAATATGGTGTTGACAAAGTATGAAATTCAGCTCACAAGCCAACAGCTGACCATTAAAACCCATGCTATTTTGTCATGCTTAGTGTCACAAATGGAGTGATGCACTTCACTTGTAAGAGAGAAGCAGCAATATATTTATGAATGTAAAACAGTGATTCAGCAAATTTTGATGGGAAATGTGACAGTGATATAACGAGATTCAGTGGTGAGGTACACTTGAGTGTTTACTGCATAGAGGACAGGGTTAGACAAAACTGTCAGGTAGACCCTTCTTTTTGAGTCATGAGGTTCAGAAAGGACCCACTTGCTTTCTAAATGTAGAAATTGTTGTTAAATGTAGCTAATGGTAATAGGAATACATTCTGCCTGCATTTTCAAATTAAAATTCAAGTTTCAGTAATAGTTCTGGCAATTAGAATAGATTTGAATAGTGTTATTTGCTAAACATCTGGTCTGTCGTAAATGTATGTTTTATGCAATTCTATCCCAATTTTTCAAACTTGCATTCTGTTCCATGTGAAGTGTTTTATATCCCAACTTTTTATTAATTTATCAGAAATTGCCTCTTCTTTTTGGAGAAAAATTAAAAAATGGTGCTCTTTAAGAACTTCATAAAAAGTTAAGGTTAAGGATCTTACATGATTATGTAAATTCATATATTACGAGAATAGCTACCCTTTTTAGAAATCTAACCAATATACTTCTATTAGATTGGAATTTGCCATCATAACCCACTAAAACCATGCTTCGCTGAATCAGTAAATACTATATTTTTGAGCTGTCTGCATATTATTGACTTTTCTGCTTTCTGCAAAGCATTATATCTGAACTCCCTTCCCCCCATTGTTTTCATGCCAGAAAAATCAATTCAAATTGTAGATATACAAAGCAGCAAAGGTACTGTAACCTTTATATATTTCAGAATTTATACCATCTCCTTTGTTTTGTTGAAGCTCTGCTCTGCAGGCTTATCTGCAGCACCTGAGAGTTTTGACAACTCTTTCTAAATATACAGTAAAACATGGTAAACCATAATAGGCTGACAGGCAGCTTATTTAAAATTGTAGTGAAATGTGACTAGCATGTTAAAGAAAGACTTTCCTTTTGGAAAAAAAAAAACCAACCCCAACCTCCAAAGATACTAGGCTTGGAATCAAACTCCAGTGTCCATTCATGACTCACTTGAGGAAGAAATAAAATTCTATGCAAAGAACCAACATTAATTTTAGCGGAAGATCAATGGATAAGTGCAGAGTTATTTTGTCACTGGACACCCATTCCAGTCATAATTTTCACAGGTTTATGATGTTTTTACTGCTCTATTCATTTCCAAACTAACATAAGAGGCCTGCTGATTTTTGGTTTTCATTCAGATAAGCATCGACAAAATGGCTGAGGTTTGCATGTAAGAGGAATAACTCTCAGCTATTTCACTGCTCCTTCCATCTTCCCAAGTTTCTTCCTGACACTTCCATCATCTGACACTGCTTTTAGCTTTTAAGTTTGCTAAACTTCAATGATCCAACCTGAAATTCTGTATACTGGAGCTCTGCTTCAGGTTGCATTCTTTTAGCATACCGAGCTATACCTGAGAACGAGGTTGAGGGACATCATTGTTTTATTCCTAGTTGGTATATTCATTGTAAGTCTTACTTTTTTAAGAACTCCAAAACCTGAAGGTACTGGACTTGTAAGTTGGTAGGATGGTAAATATTAGTTTAGTTGAGGACCACTTGGAATGTTCCTAAAAATTATTTTAAATTTTTTCAGTTCATGAACATTTTAAAGTTCAGTCCACATGTGCTAAATAGCCGTTTATTAGAGTTATGCAACTGAATGCATGTGTTGAACTGATCTCCAGCCAGGTATATTCAATTGTTGCCTGATCTTGTCTCTCCCGATACTGCTGTTCTTAAACAAGAGGTTCTGTCTTTCCTATGCTCTTCATTTGGTTTGAGCCAAAGCTGTACTAAGAAGGCTGGTTCAGATGAGCACATGTGCACAAGAAGCTTTCCCTAGTTTTCTTGGGACAGAGATTTGGCAAAGATGAAGTGACAGGGATTTCAATGTTAAAAAGTATGGGAGAAAGATCTGAGACCTGGGAGGAACTATTGAGGAAGAGACTGAACTCATATGACTAACTGCCTTGTGCAGGAATAGAGCTTGGGAAGAGACAATGTCTATATGGCAGTCAGATGGGAAAACTGTGTGAGAAATTTATAATTTTGGATGTGCTGATAAGGAAAAAGAAGAAACCTAAACACTGAAGACCATAGCTGGCTAAGCGAAAAAAAGTCAGGTAGAAACAAGCCAATGAAGATGTGAAGATGAGAATGAAGTCCCACAAGTTGGGGGGTGGGAGAGAGAGAGAGAACTGGAATACAACATGAAGGCAGAAAAAGAAACAGATAAGTCTGTAATACTAAAGCATGTTGCCATGCAGAGCTTGGAAATGAACCAACCATCCCAAACCTCAGCATTTTGCTGTCATCAATAGCTATCTGTGAAACCTGTTGGTAAAGTGTGCTCCTCACTCTCCCCTGGTGCTGTTCTACAGAAGTGGTGACCATCTGTTACCACTGTGAAGCCTGAACTTAGGTGCACTGGCAGAAACATATACTGTGGGTCTAACTTCCTGACCTTAGTGATGAATATTGTTGGTATCAGGCCACTTTTGGAAATATTTATGTTCATTCATCTTTGAAGAATAGAAAATGTATGGAAGATGAAAAGGAAGGGATAGAGGGAGGAAAGACAAAAGAGAGAAGAGGTCCCTCTAATCCTTACTACAATAAAGTGTGGCTGTCATGTATTAGGCAATGTTAGAACTGGAGTTGCCTTTGCTTGCTCTATTCATCTTCTCCTTCCCTAATTGTGGCTATACATTATAACACAGTTTAAAATAGTAAAACCATGTACTATTTTTGTCTTCTCTCAGCATAAGATATCTGTTACTGCAGAACATGAGTTTGCTCAATGACTATGCAGCTGTGTAATGTTTTGTTTTACATTTTTCACCAATTTATTCAAAATCTACTGAAAAAATATTAATTGCCTCTTCAGAGGATTTTCTCTGATACCAGTCAATATGGCATCTGCATACCTCACAAATGAATATTAATTTACTTTCACAGTGCTTCCACCATTTCCACTGTAGAGAACTGAGACATAACAAATTAAAGCAATTTTGTTTGTAAATGTAAATAATCTAGGAATTAATACTTTACTTTTTGAAAGGCTGTTGTGTGCTCACTTCAGCTGAGAGTTGAGCGCTTCCACACATGACACCAGGCTTTTAAGTAGGGCATCCAAAACCAAAATGATCATAACTTGTGAAAAGCGTGAAAACAGTCTGTTTTCATCTCTGGACAGTTTTGTAAAAATTACCAGGTGAATGTTGGCTAGGATCTTGCCGGCCAGGAATTACTTTGGTAGATTAAGATAGACTTTCATCTGATTCATTTGTAATCCAAAATCACCCTAGTTAAGGTCAGGCCTGTGGGAAAAATTTCAAGGACCCTGGATTTTCATCATTTCTGTAACCAGCAGTTTTCTATGTTTACCAGTTCTGTTGAAACCACCCTGCAGGCGGCTGCTCTAAACTTTGCTTGAGCCACATACCTGTTTGAATGTACATATCTGAGAGTGGAGAGATGCTGCAGAGCTGGGCCCTCTGCTCTTCCCAGCAAATTCATCACACGCATCTCGATGACCCTGTCCTTGCTGATGTGTTTTCCTCGTTGGACTGTCAATCCACAACAAGCTCTGGACAATGGAAATCGCTGAATTTCTTTAACTCAGACTCTGAGTTTATGGAGAAAACTCCAGTAAATATATACAGTTATGTGTTGAATAATGTATTTCAGGAGGTGCCTGTGAATGTAACTGTTTACATTTACTTCCATATTTAACAGATTTTTTTTTGTAACAAATCCAAACACTCAGCATCACATGCTTAGTAAATTTGCATTTCATGATACATGTAGCTGGCAGAAATAGAGATAAGTGGCATCTTCATTGCAGGTGACATCCTATAAAGTGTACAAAGTCCTTCTAGATGCCATATTTAGAAGACAGTGTACAAATTAATCTTTCAAGCCCAATTTGGTAATCTGATCTTTGGTATTGTTCAATTTTTCCCTAAGAGACACAAATCACTTAATATATGGGTTCAGTCTCTATACATTTAGGCATTACAGAACAATATATTACCCTTTTAGGTTAATTTAGAAGCACCAATGTATCTGGAATCTTTCTGGTGAGAATGAAAGGGGCACGTGCCATGTGTACCATTTCCCTCCTAGCTCAGTCATATGCCAAATAATCCAATTCATGATGAGATTAGATCTACGAAGATCTTTTTTAAAAGCTTTTTTTCATGTGCAATCTATCTGGAAAGCCACTGAAAAATCTGCTTGTTGTAATGTCTAGAAGCCTTTTTCTTTTCCACCTCAGTATGTGTACGTCCAACCAGGATGTTTTTTGTTCCAGTATTAACATTTAATAAGATCTTTCTTCTTTCTTTTATTTATCCACTGATGTATTTATGGACCTTAATCACCTTGCTCTCTGCTTAATTTTCATATATATTTTCCTACCAGGAAAACAGTTTCAGGCTCATCCTGAGAGTTGGACCTCTACTCCTGTTTTCTACCATACCCTTCTCTGCACCCATTTTCTTTCAAAGTTATCTTTCCCAACCTGAAAAATCAGTACTGTATTTAGCTGAGGTTTAACCAGGGCCTAGTGTAATGGTACTGGTACTTGGCTCTCTCTGATGGATTTATCTTTTGCAGTACATTTTCAGTTTGCATTCGCCACCTTTACACTGCATCATACTGGCAGATCATTCATTCGGAGACTGCATATCACATCTCATTTCTACAAAACATTTCCACCTGATAAACCTCCAGCATACCAGAGGACTTTTTATTATTAGCTCCATATGCATGGCAGTGCATTTCAATCTTGTCCTATTTCTGTTCAACCACATTTTTTGGTATTCAGTTCTGATCTCCTCCATCCTACCTTTCACATTAATGGCATCAGCAAACTTCGTCATTACAGATATAAAACTGTGCCAGAATGAAAACAAAAAAATGAGTTCCAAGATTATATTCTGTGGAACTTGACTAGGAACAACCTTGATACCACTGCATGAAAAATCTGTGTGCTGCTCTCCTTAAAATGTATGTTTGCTAGTTTTATTAATTCTTTCTTTATTTATTAATTTTCTAGATTCAGTAATAGTATACCAAGTACTACTATGTCAAATATACCCATCCACTAAGTAGAAAAAGCCACTAAATTGTGTGGGAAAAAAAGTTACAATGTCAAAAAATATATGGATAAGTCAAAATCACACAATCGTTCTCAAGGAGAGAAGGGGCAGTGGTCACATTGTTTTTATTACAATGAGAATGCTTTTTCAGCTGTTTAAAAAAACCCATAAACAACCCATACCAAAGCACCAAACCTGTTTGTGGTTGATTAGATATTCAAGCAAAACAAAACTCATGACTTTGATTTTAGAATAGTTAAGTACTAGATTATATGTGGGGATTCTATGAAATCAAGGTGATCCTTTCTAGTTCTCTATGTGTGGGCAACTGCAGCTTTGTTAAAAACTTTCCTTTTGAGCTGAACTTTTCAATGAGTTATGTGAACCCATAATTTTTCAGTAAAATCCCAGGGAGGTTATCTCACTGATTTCATTGGAATCAAGATTAACTAGGAGTAATAAGTAGGTCACTTTTTGAAAAAGTGACCAAACCAAACCAGGTCTCTTGTCATAACAGGAGAGGGAGTAGTCAGGGAAAGGATTAATTTCCCCAGGCATTTAACAAAAAGACCAACTGACTTTTGGTTTGTTTTAAAGAGCTCTAAAGCAGCTGTGACTCAAAGAATAAAACCCCCATAGAAGTAGGTCATGATCTAACCAAGAATTATCTACAATATGCGATAATTTCATAAATATTCTCTGAAGTCCTGTAGGCAATATTGCTATGATGGGCAGTGATTGTACAGTGCTCCCAAAAGATCTTCTTGCTAATTAACAATGCATTTCAGAACACACTTTTCATATAATGTGGGGTATATATTGTTTCCTGCCCATTTCAATTATATTTTCTGTCAACATAATTCATATATTTCTTAATTTATAAATTTCATAATTTATATATTTCTTTTGTATTTGATCATATATATTGCATGGAGTTTGAAATGGATTAAAAAAATCATATGTGTTGTATAATTTCTTTGCACACAGCTGCATGAGCTGCCACCATTACCAAATCTCCAGTAGATGTTTTTTTTTTCCTTAGCTCAGGCTGCCTTTCGTAGCTTTGCATGTATATTTCCCACAGATAAACAAATGTTCTCATATTCAGCCTAAATAGGCATTTTAGCAGGCATAAGTTTTGCTTATTTTTGTTGGAGCAAAATTAGATATTAATCCAACGCCAGACAGAGTTTACAATAATGTAATTCAGATATCAGATTGCAAAGTGCTTTTAAGTTCTCTTGCGCCATTTCCCTAAAGGGATCAGTCTCTTAACACACTGAAGGGGAAGAGCTATGGAATGCATGGTGGAAGTATGGAGAATATTTCTTCCCTGTTAGTTTATTATGGTGGATTAACATAATGAAGGATGACAAATAGGTCATTTTTCACCCACACAGCACTTCCCATTAAAATGTGAGTGTTTTCTATGTGAGTGTCAAGAGTAACGCGTTTAATTACACAAAAGCCATGTGTCATATGTTGTGAATGTAATATGGACAGCAAGAAAAGTACTGTGTATTGCTGAGTAAATGCTAAAGGGGTACCAGAGGCCTACACTTTAAAAGTGAATCTCTGCAGTGTTTGAAAATATTGGAAAAAGAGCGAGCTGACCTGAAGCACTTAACAGCCAGATGTGAGGAAGGTTGTATAGCCCGCCATGACTCTGTTCTGCCGAGAGAGGCTATCAGAGAGCACCTAAGAGGGAAAATTCTGCATTTACAATCCTTATAACACAAGGGTAGTTTTGTCCCCACAGTTTCTTGACAAGTTAACGCCTAATCTTGAATGGCTTTATTCCTTGTCATTAACATGAAGATTGAAGGGTATTAATTCAGTGTCATGTAATGCTACAGTAAGATATACTAGGTGTTGCGGTTTAAACCCAATCAGCGAATCAGCCACGCAGTCGCTCACTCACTCCTCCCCCTTCCTCGCTCCCCCTGCTCCCGGAGGGGTGGGGAGGAGAATTGAAAGAATGTAACTCCCACAGGTTGAGGTAAGAGCAGTCCAGTAACTAAGGTATAACACAAACCACTGCTGCTACCGCCAGTAATAATGATAAAGGAAATAACAAGGGAAGATAATACAACCGCTTACCACCCGCTGACTGAAACCAAGCCCAAAGGAGTAGTGATCTCACCCTTTTGGGTAACTGCCTCCAGTTTATATAGTGGGCCTGATGTCCTGTGGTATGGAATACCTCTTTGGTTCAGGTGTCCTGTCTCTACTTCCTCCCAGCTTCCCCTCCTCCCTGGAAGAACATGAGACTCAGAAAGTCCTTGGTCAGACTAAACATTACTGAGCAGCAACTAAAAACATCAGTGTTATCAGTGCTGTTCCCAGGCTGAAAGTCAAAAACACAGCACTGCACCAGCTACTAAGAAGGAGAAAAATGACTGCTACTGCTGAACCCAGGACACCAGGCTTGGCCAGAAATGGTAGTGTGGCAGTCATTGATACCCTTGGACACCCAGCAGCTATCTAACCCCATGTATCAATAAGCTCATGTAGCTGCTGCTGCTAGACAGACACATTAGAGAGTTCTCTAACAGCCGTTATGAAGAGTGGCAATGTTATCTGTAAAATTTCAGGGGTGCTGATTTTTTTCGTAAAGTTTTTTCATGACTGTTAGAATTGGTTAATCTTTTATGTTTATTTTGTGTAACATAGTGTCCTCTTATGTGTCTCTCACTTTGTATCTGCTTACTCCTTCAAGGTTTAGTACCATCATATGAAAGTATTATAGTAACACAAAACTCAAGGCAGAAAGCAATCTTTTGAAACATAGTGTCAGGCACCATAAATACTAACTATTCATACTGGAGCGTGTATGTCTTCTTGAGATAATTATATATGCTTTTTACCCAAACATGTGTTATGCCACTGAAATAAGTCCACTAGGGCTTATTGTAAATGGTATTTTTGTGGCTTGTTTCTTTACCCTTTTGTCATTCTACACTTGATTTATAAAGAGATTCATGGAAAGTCATAACTATTTTAAGAAGGCAGCAGGGAAAGTGTTCTTTCACCGTGTCTATAAATCTTTACTTATGCTCTACAGAGAACTTTATTCTCTATGTCTGCCTTAACAGTGTAAAAGGAGTATATTACAATGCCTTGAGTTGTCAGAGCTGTGGGAATCTTTATAATATGAAATCATAAGTGGAGACAATTTCATTGTAATAGTCCTGGCAACAAAGAAAAAAGGATACCAGTTCAGCTGGCACGCTGACATGGTAGTGCAGATATGTTCTTTCACAGAATTAAAATGTGTGGGATTGGAATGTATGTGTGTATCTATATATATACCCATACACAGAGGAGAGGGACTTTTTACCAGAACATGTAGGGATAGGACAAGGGCTAATGCCTTTAAACTGAGAAAGATAAATTTAGATTAGATATTAGGAAGAAGTTCTTCACTGTGTCGGTCATGAGGCACTGGTACAGGTTGCCCAGAGAAGCTATGGCTGCCTCATCACTCAAAGTGTTCAAGGCCAGGTTGAATGGGGCTTTGAACAACCTGGTGTAGTGGAAGGTGTCCCTATAAAACTAGATGATCTTTAAGATCCCTTCTAACCCAAACTATTCTGTGATTCTATATGTACATATAGACACATATATATATATAAGCATATGAAATCATAAAAATCATAAAATCAAGTAGGTTGGAAAAGACCTTTAAGATCATCAAGTCCAACCATTACCCCAAGACTGACAAGACCACCACTAACCCACAGTACTGAGGGCCTCATCTACAATTTTGAACACTTCCAGGGATGGTGACTTCACTGCCCTGGGCAGCCTGTTCCAATGCCCAAGCACCCTCTCAATGATGAAATTGTTCCTAACATCCAGTCTAAACCTCCCCTGTCCCATCACTTCTTACTTGGGAGCAGAGCCCAGCCCCCTCCTGGCTCCATTCTCCTCTCAGGCAGTCGTAGGGAGTGATCAGGTCCCCCAAGCCTTCGCTTTTTCAGACTTGAACCCCCCAGGTCCCTCAGCCATTCCCTATCACAGCATGCTCCAGGCCCTGCACCAGCTCCGTTGCCCTTCTCTGCCCCTGCTCCAGCACCTCAATGTCTCTCTCGTAGTGAGGGGCCAGAACTGAACACAGGATTTGAGGTGCAGCCTCACCAGTGCCCAGTACAGGAGGACAATCAGTGCCCTGGTCCTGCTGGCCAAACTATTCCTCATAGAGGATAGGAAGCTATTTCATTGTTAAAATCCTTCTCTTAACTTGGACTAACATAAACCAAATTTGAATACTTCACTTAAACTGCAACATTAAGAATTCACTTACCTCAGTTTCTTTGATAGTTAATGGAGAAAGCCCACCACAGAACTCAAACGTCTTCTGAATCTGACTGTATTTTTCTATTAATCATAGAAACACAGCATGGCTGAGGTTAACAGGCACCTCTGGAGATTGTCTCCTCCAACACCCCTGGCCACAGCGAGTTAAACTATAGGAGGTTGCTTAGGTTTGTATCCAGCTTCACAGGCAGCCTGCTCCAGTGCTTTGTCATTAATATTATATAGAAACATATCATTAATATTGTACAGAAATATAGGTTGATTAGGTATATAGTTAAGAAGCCAGTAAACCTGTGACTTAGAAAAGGGGATGACTACTGAAAATATGGACTATTTTTCTTGATTGTATATATTTCTGAAGGAAAGCAGAATGTAAAAATTTCCCCCCTCATAATGGTAAATAACTGCTTTTCAGAAAAAGAAAACACTGCTCTTCCTCATGAAGTCCAGAGCAGATAGATAGCAGCTTGGGCTACTGCTTTTTATCCTCCAAAATCTCTTGTAAGGAAATTTCCCCTTGTAAAGCTTACAGCCCACCAGAGAAAAAGTGTAGTCCTGGTGGTTAAATATGGACACACAATTCTTGTGGAGGGTAAATTCACCAGAAATTTGGAAAGTGGTGTAAGGAAATGATTGTCAGGAATTTCTTAGGCACAGCTAATTCTGCTTTGGAAGCAGTTAAGCTAAATGATTTTTTATGGTCTTTCCACATTTTTTCTTTTTAAGCTCCCTATGAGATCATGATGGTAAACAAAACCATCTGAAAGCTATTTATCAAAAAAACTTTGTTTTAAAAGCAACACAATATTTACTGCCTCTGTTTATTTACCATCATATTATGGTCCTTTGTAAGGAAGTAAATGTCCAAGAATGGATGTCTCAAGGACCTACCTGTAGTCTTAGTGGCTGCTCTGCAAGATAGGTATTTTGCACAGTAAATACTATATTCTCAATGCATATTCATAATATCAGCTGCGAATGAAGTAAAAAGAACATGAAATATTCAAATTTCTGGATTCTGACAAGCATTTAAATTTTATACATTATTTTTAAATATGGGAGACCTAAATAATAAAAAAGTACACAGAAAACTGAGAAAGATAAAAATCGTTTCACTCAGAAAAAAACAGCTGGAATGACAATATATTTTTGATGGTTTCTTGTCTGTAGTTTTCAGACATGTAAAAATTTTTTAATACTTCTTAGTGGCTATGTAAAGAAAGCTTTGTCCATTGCTGTATCAGATATTTAATATATGGCTCTCCCTCTTTCCCTTTTTTTTATAGCAGTATAACTAAAAAAAAATAAGTTGTCACACTTTTCCCAGATATTTTTTTTATTATTTCTAAGTAGTAAAAACATATATAGTGTGTGCATACTTCCTGAGTGAAAAGTTTGAACTAGCAACTATTTCATTTATACTGAGAAAAATCTAGGACTATTCTTTTGTATCAGTCTTTCACAAGGTCTTGCAACTGACAAACAAATTTGCATGTGGATTAAATGACTTACTATTTTTTTTACTTAAAAAACCACCCCAAAACTAAGTAATAATTTTGCTGAAGAACAGTACATTTCAATTGACAATTTAAGTAAATTTGTAGCCTTCTGGCAGGAGGGACTCTTCATTAGGGATTGTAGTGAGAGGACAAGGAGTAACGGGTTTAAACTTAAACAGGGGAAGTTTAGATTGGATATGAGGAAGAAGTTCTTTACTGTGAGGGTGGCGAAGCACTGGAATGGGTTGTCCAAGGAAGTTTTGAATGCTCTGTCCCTGGTGGTGTTCAAGGCCAGGTTGGTCAAATTCTTGGGTGATATGGTTTAGTGTGAGGTGTCCCTGCCCATGGCAGGGGGTTTGGAAATAGATGATCTTGAGGTCCTTTCCAACCCTAACTATTCTATGATTCCATGATTCTATTATAGTACTATATATTTAGAGTATTCAATATTGCAACACAAAAGTGTTCTCTTTGTAAACTGAAAAATAGCCTTTATTTAGAAGATGTCCATTCAACAAAATTATTTTTTTCAACAAATATATATATCTATATAAAAAAATTAAGTATCTCTGCTGATTTCCTGATGCCAGGTATAAATAAGCTATTTTTATGTTAAATTAAGACTATGGTGAGTATAAAAAAATACTAAATACGTATCTAAAGTCACTGTGAAAAGAATCAATTTTGTTATTTTCCCTCTTCTAAATTTCAGAAGTTTTCCAAAATCTCGGTAGAAAAAGAAACAGCTGTTCCAGACCTCCTTCATGATTGCACAGCTTTGATGTTTCAAAACCCAAATGAGTTCCATCACATAAAATACCTTTGCCCAATTAATACCTAAACCAACTACTGCCAAGAGAGGGAATTTGTCTCCAAAGGCACTGATTGACTGAGAGGAAAGAAAAAAAATAAAGAAAGAAATAAGCACTAGTCATCAGAATACAGCAGAATTTTTTTTTTGTGAGGGACCTTTTTACGTTATAGGGTTTTGCCAAACAATCTTATCAATAGCTTTTATTTACAGCACTGTGCAAGTAGAGGTTTTTAAGCCACTGGCTACAGGCACTATAATTTCTAAGACATGTTTAAACATGTTCACCAGAAACTTGGGAGATTCTGCTTTTTTAAGAATGTTACTACTCCTTACAAGTATTATTTTTATTACTTGCTCCGTGGTACTCCTGTTTACTATTTCTTAGTCAGACCTGGTCACTGTAGAGATTATGAAAATGTCATGAAGTGTTCAGTAATGGTTGTTGGCATGAGAAATATTTTAGGTCGGTCTGGTTCTTTTTTACATGTTCTTTAAAGAAAGATCACAATGAGATTCATTGTGTCTCCTTTAAGACATTTCTTATATTGAACTTAAGTGGGTTCAGACATAAAGTTATTTTGTGTTTTGTTTTTTTTTTTTTTTTTCTCCCCTGTAGATACCAGCCTCACATAGAACAGAGGCAATTGGAAATCTCATAGATCGAAATCTCTATAATGGACCCCAATCTTAAGACTGAAAGAACAGCTATATCAGTCTTAGTCCTGCTGAAGGCAACAGGTAGAGTCAAATCAATTCAGCTGGAGATTCTGGTGTAGCTGCAATTCAAGTTAGGATAAAGCCCTTCTCATTCTCCAGATAGATGTGCCAAAGAAGCATTTGTTTATTACAGATCAAAATAATTTTGGAAACAGATCACTTACCAAAGTTAACAGCAATTGCATTTGTCAAAGGACCAAATACACGTCACATGTGCAGGATTAACATATTTCCATCTGCTCTCAATTCTTAGTACTCAGCTTCCAAAAAGACTCAAACTTTGCAATATATTTTCCTTAGTATCAATCTATGTTTTCATTTTCTTAATTAAAAAAGCGCAACCTGATTATATTTTGAATATGTGGGTAGTCGAATGTATAAAAAGAAGAGAAAAAGCTTTTATTCAACCATAACAGGCTTTCAAAGCAAATTCAAAGAAATAAGCATCATATGTCACATGATTTTTTAATTTTTTTTTTGTTGTTGTTTTTAAGTGACATGACAAGCTGTTCGAGAATGGCTTTTCTTTCCTCTGGTAGTAAAATATCTTCTACATTATCTAGCTCTCCCATATAGGTGATTTAGGCAAGATTACAGTTTGGTGCATTCAAAGTGGAATCAACAAGCAGTTCTGATAGAAGAAGAGAGGGTTTCTAACATAAAAAATAGTCTGCTTCTTTGAATTTTACCAGTCATGTCATGTTACATTAGACAGAGTAATAGAACATTAGCTGTGTAATGAGCTGCTAAAATGTAAAGGAGAATGCACTTTCAGATTGGCTAATCCTGTTGAAAGTGATAGCTTGCATCTAATCTGCAACGCTTGTAGGCATTATGCAAACAAGCTGTTTGTGAATTCCAGATCATTTGGAAATTAGAAGTCTCAGATACATTATCAACTTATAGAAACATTTCTGTATCCTGTATTTTACTTTTGGTTTCCAGGTACAAGGAGGATTTTGAGAGACACAATATTAAGTTTTTTTAATTTAATACTTGACGTCTTTTTTAGATCATTTGGGGCAGAACATCAATTAAATTAAAAGGTCTCCTGCTTATTGAAGTCAACAGAGCTTCAGACATTTAAACAATCTTAACGCTACCCTCTTTTAGAGGCACATTTGCATATAGTTTTAAAGTGCTTAGTAAAGATTAGCAATGTTGGTACAAAATTGTCTTTTGTTTCTTACATGATAATGTTTCACTGAACTAAAATTTGGGTTTTTAGAATTTTTGTGAGGAAAGAGGAAGACAGTTTTTGATTTCTGATTATTTTGAGTAAAGATTTGACCCTTACACTTCAAAGTGTGAAGCATGTTCTCTAACCAGTGAGTTGCTGGATATTTTGAGGCATGTAAGCCTCCTCTGTTCCATGACATATTTCAAAAGGTTTTCTTTCCTCTACCCTCTCAACTTCTAGTAAACAAGAGTTCATTTTGGAGCATTGGTGTTTTTTCTGTACTATAACTGTAGTTTTAAACCATATTTCACAGCATATCAAACCAGTTTCTTCAAAATCTGAACATTTCTATATTTTGTTTTTGCAGTAGTACTACTTGTCGCAGTAATGCTCTGCTTCATGTAGGAAACCTATGGAACTTGATCACATTTGTAAATTGCATTTTGTGTCTCAGAAGTGGGAACAAAATCGTTGGCATCTCATAATGGGCCCTTAAAAACTAGATTTATGTTGTGACTGTCTTGAATAACACTGACACAATAAATGATGAAAATAACCTCAGCAGTGGAAATGTGAGATTAATCTGCTCAGTAGAAAGAACATTAAGAAAAGGAAAGATTGCATATATGGAAATGTACATCTAGAGAAAGACAGGAGATGGAAGCTTCTAATGTTATCAAACCAACATGCTCATTATGTCCTTTACATTTAATATTTAGAAAAGTGATTCTACTTTCAGCACTTCAGTTTATTCAGAGTGCTGCCATTTTATTAAGATATGTGTGCTAGGCAAACCCAGCTTCCTCTGAAATTGCTAGGAATAGTCAGTCTCATGGAGTAACAGAACAGAGGAAAAAAAAAACCTAGAAAAAAAGATTGATTTTTGCAGTGTTGATTGGGGATGAACATTTAGGAGGAAAACGGAATAGACTGAGTCTATGAACTGTTATGTATGTAGTTTTTGTGGAAGTTTCTTATTTATTATTACTGTGCAATTATGGTCTTAGATAGCTATACCAACCATAATTTAGCATCAGTGTAGATGAATTGCCAATACTTGGCTTCCTCTGAGCAGAAAATGCCAAACTGCTTAGCTGAATTATATTATCAAGCAATGTACAAGTTTTTAGCTGTTCTGTCTTTATTTGCATCTTGGGAATCACACTGCTAAACCCTCACATAGCATCTTGAAAGAGCACTCCTTTATGACTATATTTTTCCTACATATGTTTTTTTATTTAAATTGAAGATCTCTCTGCTTAACTTGCAGTTTTAATAGCAGTGAAATCCTTTGGGTTCTTATTAGATGGAATCTAAGCTCAAAATTCTCTTATTCTTTTATTTGAAGGGTGAAAAAATCTTTTATATTTGCAGTTGTAGTTACAGACTGATGTGCTTATGGCTTTACATTGCCAAAAGTGACCAGTTTTTTACTTGCAGTTGAAGACAGCACTCAAGCAGGCAAAAAATGAGAGGAGAAAATAATGTATAGTTTCTTTGGATCCTGGAACCTCCTAAAATTTTTATTCATAGGATGAATATTTGTCCATGTTCTGGTACTATTTCTTTTTACTTTTTATGAGGGTTTTGTAATGATCTTAGTAGAAGCCTTGCACTGGAAACAGATTCAGAAGCAGGACCATGAGATCATAGTTAGGCCATAGATACTGTAGTTGTAAAGAGAATTTTATTGTAAAAAGATAGCTCCAAAGGACTGCAAGCCTGGCCTTACTTCCAGCAAGACTGTTTACAACTTCTCAATGTAGATTACATTGTAATAGTCATGTAAATTTACAAAAGCAGAATTTGGAAGTATATTGTCAGAGTAGCTCAAAGCCAAGAAAGAAACTCATTATAGACCCTGTCTGAAAGCCATTTTTCCTGGTTTATTAACTTATGATGCTGACCAGAAATTGATCAGCAATGTCTACAATGTCTGGACTAAATAAGAGTCAGAGACAGCTGTCATGAATAAAATAGAACAAAGAAAAAGAAGAAAAAAAATGGAAAATAACAACAATTATCAAGTTATCAAGCTATGTAATCACAGAATCTTTTTCCATCTAAAATCTCATTATTATTATTGCTATGATTATTATTATTGTTATTTACATAGGTAGATGAAAACATATTTTAGTTGCAGAGATTCCATTGTAGGATTACTAATGGAATATGCAGCAATTTTTTGTGGGAGTGCAACAACTTACAAATCAGTATGTAACATAAAGATATAGAGCCTTTCTCACTGCAGGCAATAAAATAAAACAAAAAACAAATAAAAAAATCCAGGCTACATAATTGAAGTTCCTCTTCATTATTCTGACATTAGCCAGCCTCAGGCTTTAGAATCTGCTCAATTGTAATGAATCGTTAAGATTTCAGTTGGACCAAAGAGAACACCTCATTGTACTTTGCTGTCTGCAAGATTTTAACAAAATAACATCTGCTCTCTTAGTTTGTGGATGATTTAATTTTTAAACACTTGTTCCTAAACTTTAATTTTCTGCAAAACAACGACATAAATTATTAATTCATCTGTATTTCCTCAAGGCGGGCTAGGCTCACGTTCCTTCATAAATATTTAAGAATATTACTGCAAAATAAACAAAAAACTTTCACTTAACTTTTAATTGCAAGTCCCCAAAGCAAGCAACAGCATCATCAGTAACAGTAAAGAGAAAGATTCCAGGTAGATGCACATTTCTGTGAAAGAACTGTCCATTTCAACTTGTGGAAATTCGGTGTGCTTTTCCACCAGGTTTGCAAAACGTGAGTTTCACTGACAATAAACACCAGGAAAAAAGGGCCAGTGTTCAAATATAACCCAGTCTTGACTTGAAAGGCTCTCTAGTGGTTCCCAGGAGCATGATGTGCAACATACCTGTACACTTGTGTGTATGCTTTCTCCAGGAAGACATCTGTAAGTATTAACACAGTGTACTCTCCAGGACCAAATCTGAGTTGCTGTTTAATTCTGGCACTGGATCTGGGAAGTGAAGGCAGACTCAAGCTTCAGAGGTAGCCTAATGTAATCCCAGCTGCCAACTTCTCCCCTTTCCTCAAAGGAATTTTTCTAATAACTATGGATCACTGCATTTGCTCATCTCCTCACCAGAACAGTCCTTACCTGCTGGATAAAGCAGTTCCCTGAACCCTTTGGAGTGGTGCAGAAAACACAGCAAAATTAAGATCCAGGACCTGTGAATGAAAACAAGTTTCATTATAACCTTTTTTTATACAGTATTTTTTTTTTTTTTTTCAAAATGTGTGGTTTTCCATAAAATTTGTCAGGCATTTTCCTCATATTGCACATGAGAAAAATACTTTAGAGACATATTTCAATATTTTCATGTTTTAGTATTATTTTGAGATAGATTTAATATTTTGGAAATATTTATTAGCTGAATGTATTTAGGCATAAAAATAATCCTTAGAAATGTGGTCTTTAATCTCCTAAGATAAAATCTGTGAATTGATTTTGAAGGTCAAGTAACTCCTTACTTCATTTAAGGAATAATTTTATAGAGATAATAGCTAAATAAAAGTTTCAGTCATTATTTCAAAGGAAAAGAAAAATATTCTGCCATAAAATGCAAAACCTCAGTGCAGTGTTGTCAATTTTCATCCAGAAATTTAGTAAAAATATTTCCTTAAATGTAAAAGTTGATAAAAAACCACCCGCAAAGTCTGTGTAAAAGCGGCAAAATTGAAATACTCTGTACAGTATAGAAGAGCTTCAGCTGTAACGACTTTTGTTCTTTACTTTCTCTTCCAGTCCCATGCAGAGCATTTTGTGTGGTGTTCCTCAGAGGTATGGACTCACCAGGCCTGACCATACTCTCCTTTTTCCAGTGATGCCCATAACTACTTCCAAGGAAGAACACAAACTACAGTGATGTGAGAGTGGAGTAAAGGCTGTTTAATAGAGGATCATGAAAGTATTCCTCCTGTCTTGCCGTACAGATATTGATTTCCCTCCCTCAGGCTGAATATAATTGCTTGCTCTAATTTAGCATTGATCTACCCACCCAAGTTTCTCAAAGCACTGCATAGGCATCAATTAAGTTGTTCCTAATACCACTTTTGTGAAGTAGGATAGCTATAATTTTTCACACTTAGAAAATAACAAGGGGTGAAAAGTGATTTGTCCTGAGTTATGCAGTGAAAAAAGCCAGGATTAAGGTATAAGAAAATTATACTGTACCATATACCTGTTATCAGAACACTCAGTTTTTCTAAAAGCAAAATATTTGCTCATCTAATGATTTGGGATTCCAGTGAAACACACCTGGTCAGATAATGAGTGTACAACAACTGCTGATCAAATCAAATGTGACTATTGCCTTCTCTCCTTTCTGGGATTTTTCCACTATCTTCTTTTTTGTCCTTTTCTTCTATCCACTTCGCCTCAAATGTAAGAGACTTTTATTTCATATGCTTCAGCTTTTATCACTTGATTGGTGGCTTGGTCTCTGATAAGAACCTTTATGCATTATTTCATGCAAGAAATAACACCTCTTGCTGCTAAGGATGGCAAACATGATTTTGCCACTCTGCTTTTTAGTGTCCTTTTATTTAGCAGTTCAAGAGAAATCAGCTGGGGTGCTAATGAGGAGAAACAAGTACAAAGCATTTCATATACACATTGGAGAGCTCAGAAAAATTGCAAGTTCTAGCATATTTACTGGGAAAACCCAATGCTAAAGCAACACATGGGTTAGATATGATAATTCTTTGAATCAGATAGCAGCAATAAATCAAACTTGGACTGGGTATCAGATTGAATTTAGCCAGCCTCTCCGTGTAATATATGTCTTTTAGTCAGTGAAGAGAAAACCACAAACAAAACCCCCACCTGGCACACTATTACCAGGCTTGTAATCTGCACAAGGACAAACATTTACAGATATGTTCAAACATAAGGTGGACATGACCTTTGACCTGCTGATTCTAAACTTTATCTAAGAGAAAAAGAAAATAATATTGTTATTGGAAAGCTGTACACTACATGCAAACTTTAATTATCAGCTGTGCTATGCTACCCAATGCTTACACACAGAAACCACAGGAAGGTCGGCAACAGCAACAGTACTTACTATCTGACCTCATTTTGCTTGACTTGGACAATGTAAGTCTTTGGATTTTTGGCCACTAATTTCCTATTTCAAGAATTCCCTCAGGACTAAATTTAGGGCCCTGGATTAGCTTTAAACATGTTCGTAATATGATCCTAATTGCTTTAGGTTTCACTGTTCACGTTCTTGCAAATTAGGGACGTAGGGTATAAGCTCCTTAGGCTGTTCTGAAACATACATTTCTTTCTCAGCATAGGAGGTGCTGGAGACATTAATGAACTCACTCTTACCTCCTCATGAAGCAAGATGATGGAAATGAGGTAGTGTTACCTTGCTCTGCCCTTACAAGTATTGCAATGCATGAAAAAAGTCAAAAAGATGCAGTGTTGTTTACTTGTGTTTTGGGATTTTTTTGTGTGTATCTTTTGTTTTGTTTTAAAATAGGACCTAGCCACATAGTCTTCTTTCAAGAGATTTTAGTTGGAGGAGATATTTTTGCCTGACTGAGGCCTTCCCATGAAGGTAACAACATACAAAGAATCAAAGAGATCCAGGCCAAAAGTTTTGACTTCCCCCACTACATTCACTACATTCTCTGTACATCTCTTACCTATAGGTGGTATATTTTACTGTAAAAAGTTTGGACTCTCTAATCCTTCCAAGTGATGGTCTTTGGAGGAAACCGTCCCACTTGCCCTATCTTGGTCTAGATGCACAGCCTCACAAAACTGCATAATGTCAGAAATATCATTATTCTTATACTCTTGCCCACATTACAACTTAGGAAATCATGTCTGATGCTAAACAGAGAAAGTACAAGCCTATCAAAATCTGTCATCATTTACTGTATTTTAAGCTCTCCCAGAAACACTGAGACTTCATGGTTAATGAAGTAAACCACCGTAACTTCATGGTTACCGTGAAGCTCCAGCATGAAGCACTTCTTAGTAAAACCATTCCTAGGAGCAGATGCTGCTTTTACATGGCTCCACCATCACCCCAAAAGTGAAGAAAGCTTTTCCAGCACATGCTGAGTTTCTTCTCTGTGCTGACACTGACTGTTCCTTTCTCCAGGCTTCTGGAGGTAGTACTGTCCTTACACAGATCTTGCTGTCCCGCATACCATAAAAATCTATGATGCAGGAAGCCTCTAAAGCAAGTGAAGTAACCAACATTACACATGAATTTGTCTTATGGAAATATTGCTTCCTGTGTTAGTAAGTTTTGGGAATATATATTACTAGTGTTCAGATAGCACATTTTGTTTACATGCTATTTTAAAAAAAGGGCTCTCTGCCTGCAAGTGCAATTAAGTAAAAAAACTGAGATTATTGCGACTGTTAATTTTCCATTTCCAGAATGAAACTGGGAAATTTCACTCATATATGTATATCAATCCATTCACACAAAGGGAAGAAGGAGTATCTAAAAAGTAGCAAATACTTTGTAGAAATAGCAGCAAAGAGTCTTCAGCTTTATGGTTGTCCAGGAGGTAAGGCAGATAATAGCTTTCCCTGTTAAGAGATTTCCAGTCAAAGAAAAGCGTTTAACAGCAGCAATACCTGAAGCCCATACTGCGCAACTTTAAGCATCACCTGAGCTGGGGAACAGTTGGACATATCTATAGGGGCTTTTTGATAACCCTAGGATATAATGTGTGCTCTGATCATTTACAAGAAATAGGAATGCTTTTCATATGCATGACCTACTATGCATTTTAGCTGGGAAAGGCAAGGTACTTATCAAGATAACACTGACAGGTGGCAGAGCAACTTGAACAGTGCAAGATAGAAATTCTCAGCCAGTGGGTGGCAAGAGAAAATGGAATAACTCTGACTGGTATAAGCTGATACGTCCCCAATTACAGCCTTCTGATTGTACAAAATAGGATACTGGGACAGATAATTCTTATTTTTCGCCCATTGGAGTCCCTTGATTTTCATTACAGTACCCTTTCACACTGAATATAACCATGCTTTGTGCAGTAACGTTCAGGATCACTTTGAGAAGAAACAACTGAGAATAGCAAGTATTTTACTTGCTTGCTTACAAAAGAACAATCATTAAATCGTGAATCATGTGGCCCCAACTAATCTATTTAAACAAAGGTATTTTTGAGGCATCCTGAATCATTGCTTCCTTTTACATTTTTTTTCCTTTGTCGCATTTTGTTTTACCTTCTCCATGACCTAAATAAACTAAAAATGACTGGAGGATGATGCATTATCCTTAGCTTATTAGCTGTTATGTGTAGAGTAAGCTCTCTTTCTTATACTTTTTCACCATGAGACAAAACAAGAATCACAGTTAGATCTGAGGTTTTAACATGATTTTTTTTTTGTTTGTTTTTTTTTTGAGAAGACAAGTATTTGATAAGTGTAAAGAGATGGCTTTTCCTAGATTGACTTTCCTTCAATTTTACTACTGTGTAATAAAAATGTTTCACTAAAATTGCTTGCAGGTATTGCCAGCATTTTTTCAGGTGCTTTGGACTATTTTCCGAAACCAAAATAATCAGATGACCCCACCCCACCCCCTAAATCCTCCTCTCGGACCTGAAACACAGGTAAATTTGATCACTCACATTTTCTTATGCATTAGTGTTTCAGTACTACCTCAGTATAAGTAGCAACTAAGTAGTGGAGGTCAAATTTAATGTTGCTTGTAAGTTCAGACACACGTGCACATGCAAACGCCAACTATGAATACACAGACAGCTCTCGACAGATATACATGATTGATATCTTTAATTGCTTCTCAATAAACTAAAATTGTTTAAAAAATGCCTCTGCATTATCTGATAATATATGAGGTTTATTGTAGTTTGTATTAAGTATGAGTTAATCTCTTAAGACATTATGCTTTACCAAGTCTCAAGGTTGGCTGTAGGACACAGCATTTTAGCTAATATCACACAGGAGATCAGTTATTTCCCATTGTGATTCCCAATTGGCATCTTGCAGTGAGCTTGTTTACTGCTCCACAGTAGAATGGATTGTCTACCGTTAAGTACAAAAAGGCTGCATAAAAATAGTGTTAAGTCTCTGGTTTAAGCTGGCAAATTCTAAGGAAGTCTAAATTAAAGATGAAGTATCAGAACAGCACTTGTTATGTGCAGTAGTATTACCTTAGAATGGGTAAAGAAGACAAGGCAGGCAATAGCTTTTGTCTAGCCATTACCATGACAGTCTTTTACATGGATTCAGAACAGTAAGAACTTTCAAAATGTCCTTGTTCTTCCTTTACAGATTTGAACAAAGCAATGTAAGTGGGCCAGTACTTGCAGGCCAGTTTCTGGTTCAATTACAATTGCAACCAGGAAGTGCATTTATAATATTGGCAAGATGATAAAATATGCTTTCCATAAGAAGAAAAAAAACTCCTTGTTTTGAGTGTGGATTAACTGGTTTAAAAGACACTGGTCTAATGAAAATAATCAAATAGAATTAAAAATCCAGTATAATGAAACTTTTGCTTTCTCCATGTCAACTAAATCCTTAAAGACCTCCAGTAATATAAGTAACATTTAAACATAAAATAAAGGAGCAAGCATGCCAAAATAAACATGAAAAAAGAGATGTATTCTGGTTGCTGAGACAAGATGGAAATATAAGAATAGATGGATGTGTGACAGGGAAAAAAGTGCTCTCCCAGAAGGGTGGGCATAGAGAAGCCTACATGAGGAAAAGAATAATCTGTGTATTCTCATCCAATTGAAAAAAAAAAAGGGCTGTCTTATTCTAAACTGAATCACACATGGGTGGAAAAGAGGAAACATTTGCAGAAGTTATATTTCTATGAGTTACTATTCTGGGCATGGATAAAATCACCTGGCATGGACCACTTACATCAACAGAATTGCTTAGACTTTGTGTAAGGACAATAGAAAAAAAAAATAACTCCTCCAGGTCACTAGTATTCTGATTTATATGTGGAAATGTCTTCTTCTGGTGGCAGCTATGCTCCTAAAATAGACATAATCGGCAATGTAAGGTGACGGGATTTGAATCCATGCTCTAAATTTAGCTAATTGTCCCTGCTCTGTGTTACTGTGTTTATTCAGTACCTCAGTAAGATTAAGATTTTTCTTTATTCAGGGACTTCTCTCAGTAAAAATCTGTCCTTGCGAAGCTGCACAACTTCTTCAGGGCCTCTTGTCCCATCCTTCCTCGTCAGTGTGGTGAGAGCTGATCCTTTACCACTTCTCACACTGAAGAATCCAGTGGCCCCCCGGGAGGCTGCAGAATGAAAAAACAATTCATTTCATTGTAAACTTTCCCAAACTCTGTCAGGTGACAGGTCCTTCTTCTTGTAAAAGATTGCCCTGGGTTCAGCAGTAGCAATCATTTTTTCTCCTTAGTAGCTGGAGCAGCGCTGTGTTTTTGACTTTCGGCCTGGGAACAGTGCTGATAACACCAGTGTTTTTAGTTACTGCTTAGAATGTTTTGGTCTGACCAAGGACTTTCTGAGTCTCATGCTCTGCCAGGGAGGAGAGGAAGCTGTGAGGAAGCAGAAATAGGGCACCTGACCCAAACTGACCAAAGAGGTATTCCATACCACAGCATGTCATGCCCAGGATGGAAAAACTGGGGGCTGGAACCTGGAAGAGGTCTGTTTGCTGCTCGGTCGTTGGGTGGTGAGCAGTTGTGTCCACTTCCCTTGTATTTCCCTGGTCATTATTATTATTGGTGGTAGCAGTAGTGATTTGTGTTCTACCTTAGTTCCTGGGCTGTTCATATCACAATCCGTGGGAGTTACATTCTTTCGATTCTTCTCCCCACTTCCCCCACCTTGGAGTGGGGGGGAAAGAAAGAGTGGGGAGTGAATGAGCAAACTGCATGATTTATGGCTTAAACCATGGCAAAGATCTGAAGTAGAAAAGGAGAAAGAAAGAAGGAAAAGAAACAGAGAGGTGGGATCACCACCCTCTGCTGGATTCCACAATGTCTTCTCGGTCATTGAGTTAACATTCTTTCAGTTATTGTCCTTTCAGTCATTTTGGTCTGTAAGCCCACCAGGTCCCAGAGTGTCCATCCCCCTTTTTATGGGGTTAGTCTCACTCTGAACCTTCCTGCAGGTGACAGTCATCCTCAGGGCTATCAGGTAAAGCCCCAGACCCAGTTCAGGTGTCCTGGCTGGCCCTACAATGTACTGCTGTCTCCAGGCAGCTTGTTGTCCCAGCAGTTATGTTTGTGGCCTCAGGGCAGACAACACAGGAAAACATCCCCCAAGTTGGTGGAACAGAATCCCTGCTCTGCCACCTGGGTGTTTCCCTTAGTGATAACGAGCTGCTCACCATCAACAGGGCAGCCTCCCTCTGTTCCTTCGAATTGTTTTTGAGAGACACACAAAAAGTGTCTTTTGACCGTCACAGCTCTGCATGGAGTAGTTGCTATTTTTCAGCAAGGAAGTGAGTTGAAGCTATAAAGAGCAAAGTTTGGCTTCTGTTGTCAAAGCCTGAGTCTCCTGCCTGCAGTCAAAGCCAAGCTCTCCCTGCTTAAGTTGTGCAGTGTTTAAACAAAAGCAAGCTCAGTGTTAAATTCAAACTCTCCATGACATAGCAATGAAAATAACATAGTGTGTCTGGGAAGCGCCTGTAGGGATGAAGCCATTCTGCTGGAAGAAAGTGTGTGCATACAAATGGCAAGCAGGGAGAGAGGAGCTCTCGGAGAGCACAGGACTTTTAGTGGCTCTTGAGGACTGTGTGGCTCAGGTTCAGTTGTTGTTGCATTGGTGGGTGGCTGGACAAATCCACCTCCTTTTGTGCACAGATCCTAGGAGACCACTAAGAGAATTTTTCTTCATATTTTCTGGCTAATTTTGCATTGCAAGATTTGAGGCACAAGTAAACCACTGTCGTTGAACTAATATGACCCAATTTCATATTTATTTATAAATGCATTGTGTATTGCTTTTATCAAAATGAATATACCCACGTTAATAAAATTTTAAGTATTGAAGAGCAGAGCTGAACATGTCTGTCAAAATATAAGAAAAGTATAAGTATTATATCTCAGAAGCAGTTTACTTAGTGTTAAAAAAAAGAGAGAAAATAAGAGAGCCTCAGTGTCAAGGCCTTGCAAGCCCTAATAGGCCTTAGTGTCCCTGGCCAGCCTCACCTGGGACTGTCTGCCACACTACTCATGGACATGGATGCCCCATTTCAGCTTAGCCTGCCATTGTTGCTAAGCTGTGTTTTAGATGTATCTATGCCTTGTCAGAGCTGATGTTGGCTGAATTTTCTGGATTGGCTTGACCTTGGACCTGACTTGTCATCTCATGTTCATCTTATTTTCAATGGTCTGTTGATGGAATCCACTGCTGTGACCACCCTGCCCTGCATGCCTGCTTGGGTAGTCCAGGGTTGTGCCTGTCACGATGGTAAGGACACAAGTCTGTCCTGAAGTCACCCTCCTCCTGCTCATGCTTCTTTGCAGAGCAGCTCATGCTGCACCCTGAAACCCCACTCTTTAAAAAGTCTTTATTGACACAAATCATGTAAAAGGTATAGCATTCATAAGGATGAATATATGGACTGCTCTCTTACTAGAAGAGGAATGTGGAAGTAAAACTCTGCTCTGAAGCACTCTAATTGCTGAAGAAGGTAGTAGTTTTTACAATGCTCATGATTTATCTGCACTTCTATTTTGAAAGATGTTTCTATAAAGCACCATGGAGTTTACCATAAAATGTATGTAAGGAGTTCAATTAAAAATATTTTTAAAGCTTTATTTGCCCTTTTTAAAATTTTGCAGTTTCATGATTTTGTATTTTTAGTGAACAAGAAAACATGTTAACCAAGATATTTTCTGCACATAGTTATCTACTATATAAATAATGACTAGGAATATCAAATTAAAATGTTCTCAGATGCAATTTTGTTCCTTTCCACCACATGGGAGAAAAGGAATTATTTTGGCTTTCTAGTCTTTGAATTTTGTTTGTCTGTCCAGCATGAAGTGAATTGACAATCTAGACAACGTTTTTACAAGCATATTATGCTGTCAATAGTCTTGCACTAGATCTTTTCCTGGCAGGAGAGAAGGATGGTTTGTTAGTGTCTGGTTGTAGCTGTATGATTCTGAAGGCCTGGCAGTCCTAACTGCAGAGGAAAGGTGGCGTATTGTAGCAGTATGACCCACTGTGAGAGGATGCTCATGGGAGGCGTGATGCTTGGAGGTCAGTGGAAACTCAGATGCATTTGCTCTAATGATCTGGGGTAAGGATCCCTCAGGTTTGCCCACTACTTGAAGGAGAAACCTGTTGTATGTATCTAGTCTTCTGCCGTTAAATAATTCCCTTGCCACCATTTATTAAGACTCTGCTTAGACTTCCAAGCACCTGGACGGTTGCATGTTTTGGTATAGGCTTTTAAACAACAGAGGGGAGGACAAGAACGTCTGTATACCTGGTTTCATGGTACAGATGATCCAGAGGAAATCTATCTAACGCCTGTTACTGGCTTTTATGCACCCTTCAAAAGGGTTTTCAAAAGGTTCTTTGTGTATAAACTTCCTGATAAAATAGAAATTTTAATTTTCTTTAAGCTAGCAGCAGTGATGTCAGACTAATAGCAAAAAAGCAAACAAAATGGAAATGTGGTTGAACCAAACTCTTGGACTATAATGTGTGTGCTTTGAGGTCAGATTTACTTAATACAATTACATTAACCTCTCAGAAATACAATATCCCTGAAGGGACTAGAACAGTGCTATCTTATTTATGGTCTTTGGGGCTTAATGCTGTGATGGGAGAAATAATATGATAACAACCTTACCTGCCAGTATTGTCTGGTAAACTGACTTTAAGCATTGCAATTTCACTACTCCTGTTTGTATTCAACACTCGTCATCTTATTCTTGTGTGAAAACCCTCTCCCAATATATCTTCTAAGATGTTTCTAGCTGGTTTATAATCTTACTTAACATGCATAGGAAGCATTCTTCCAATCACTGTCTCTGCATCCCAAAATAAATGCAGTGATCCTTACACTTACAGTTTGGTTAATAAAGACTTAATTTAGAAGTTCGAAGTTTTGTTGCACTGAAATATATATCATTAGAGCTCTTGCATGCAACATCTGCTTACATCTTATAATGTCATCCTATTGTAAGTGAACATTTAATCCTAACTCATTATGCCTCTCCAAGCAAGCTGCAACTCTGAAACCTAGGAAGGAGATTTGCTTCTGTTCACGGAGATTGATGCAATCTGTAATTAGAACCCCATACTCTTCCCAGCTGCTGTTTCTGGCACAGTTGCATTTGAGAATGATGTAATATATCTTCTATTGCAGCACTTCCTACTCTTTTTAGCCAAAAGTACAAGCTCGCTAGTTTGAAACTCACTCGTGCCAGTCACTAGCCTTTATTTTCTATTTAACTTTGTTCAGAGTTAAAAAGAGCTAGTACTAAGTACTAGTACCATGCTGACATCCAGTAGAGAAATTTGTTATTAAGTGAAGGAGAAGCACATCTGAATATCAGTAGAAAATGCTTGAAATGCATAGTAGTGGCATAACTTAGAATGATGCATGTATGGCTCTAATTTATGCATCTAAACCTGAAAAATATAACTAAAATGAGGGGTTACAACTCTGGAAAGCAATACCTCTGAGAAGTGGTTATAGCAGACAAGAAACTGCCCAGTGTGATGCAAAAGGGCATGATCAATTTAGAAATCTAGATAATGAAGCAGTGACTCGTATTTAAGATGCATTTAGTCAGTTTTACATCTGAATGTGGCTTGAATCAGGCTGTTAGGTGCGAACCACTCTTTTATTATAGTTTATAAATCTATGATAAAAACCGTGGAAGAAGAATGTGGTATTTTGTGCCTCATGCAGATGATTTTAAACTAGAGACAATAGTTCAATGTTCCTTCTAATTAACTAGGATTAGATCAAGATTTATAAAACCAGACAAATCTGATATTTTTGTTAAAAATGGAAGTGAGAAAATACTTATTTCCATTAATAAGTTTCTGAGGAAAATAGTGGGTGATAAAACCTAAAACTTTTCAGTGATAAGAAGGACATCAGCCAATTCCTAGAAACATAAATTAAGCAAATTCAATTGCTTGAAAAGCACAAGTTTGCAAATGCTTTTTCTCACAGATTTTAATTTCTAGAACAACATACGTATTGATGTGACCAGTCCTTCAACTGCTTAGTCCCTTAAGTCAAGGTTGGATGTCATTTGAAAAATATGCTTTAGTGAAAAACAAGTTAGTGAACACACTGGAAAGCTAATTGGATTAGAATAAATATGAAGGAGTTCAAAGTAGAAGATTTAATGATTCCTTTTATACATAAGTGAAGCTAACTAAAGTTAACTAAAGTTTAACTAAAGTTAATTTCAACCAAAGAGTGCGGTTAACCTGAGTTTTTACTGTAAAAATAACTAAGAGCATTAGCCTTTGTAGGCCACACAGCAGTTATTTAATTACATTCCATTCTCAGTAAACTTTCTAGAAGAATCACATTCTATCAGGATTAAATGCATCTATTTTTCAGTGAAGAGATATCAGACTTCACACAGAGGAATACAAGAGATACTGAACTGTATATATGCAAGTAAATTACAGTGCCTGGCATCAAATCAATGGACCATTTCTGGTATATATAGGTAGAAATAACCTGATGGCCTTCAAGTGTATGCAGCAAGTTAGAAACACATCTATATTCTACCGGCAAAAAGAAGAGCTTTTTTGTTCAGGATATGTTAGCTAGACAGAGGGATTGAATTTAATTGCAGTCCAGCATTTCTTGTTTAAACTTGTTTTGAAAGCAGTCCTGCATCATGGCACACCTATGAGGGAGGTGTACTATTTTGCCCATCAAAAGAGCTGAGAAGGCAAAACCTGGAATATTTTTCTTGTCAGCTGGTACAAAGAACATGAATTAATGAAATAGGTTTAGAGATTGTTTCAGTAAATGGCTTGCTGAAATAGGTTTCCTCCCTTCTACTATGTGGAAAATTGGAACAGAAGAAAGATTCTGTAATTGTCTGAGAGCCGGGTTTTTTTTACTGAAGCCCATATCTGCATACAGATGTTTTCATTTTTGTTATTGTTATTGAAGCATATAGACATGGAAACAATATGTGGACCATTACTAATAATGATATTACAGAAAACAAGGGGACAATGCTAGTTTCTAATTCCTCTTCCTTTACTTTTTCCTCTCTTCAAGAACACTCCTGAATAGTGTTGCACTAAATTGGGTGGACTTGTTCCCTGTTACAGCTATTTAGCCCCCTTGCCATCTGTGTGATGGTCCACATGGGTATCATAGAATTTATTTCCACATATCTTTCAATTAATATCAAGTGATTCTTTAAACATGTGATTCAAGTTCTGTGGGGAATTTTATAAAAAGACTTTAGCTTCCTGACAGCGCTTCAGACTAAAATAGTTTCAAGAATGCAGTAAAAGGCAAAATAGTTGCTGTGGGATAAACTTAAGGGTCATTTTTTAAAAGGACATGTTCAGATACAGGAGTAATGCTAGCTTCTTAGTAAAGGGACCTATTCCCCTGTCTGTGAGTCTACATTTCCTGATAACATTAATCAGACTTATGTATGCATACTGAGTAGAGGACAGATCCTTATTTGTCCTAATTATATTGTTTGGAGTGGGGTGGGTTTGTGTGGTTGGGTTATGTTTTTTTATTTTTTTTTTTCCTTTGAAAGCCTAGGTATTTCTTCCATTCTCATTAGGTTTAGACAAATATGTAAAAAGGAAAGGCAAAGATGTCTCATGGGACGTTCATTTACTGTAGAGGATACTGTCTACAAGAATCAAAAGAACAAGGATCCAACCCTCACTCTTACTGTTAATCAACAGAATTTAAAAGAAATATAAAAGCAGTGGTGCATCCCTTATATAATAAACTCTGCAGAAATTTGGAGAAAGTGAAGACAAATGTTTTATTACATGAATAAGGCCGTGATTTGATTTCTTAGATAAATGCTAAGCACATCATTCCATGATTCTTCCCATGATCCATAGAAAGTTTAAAATAAAAGCATGTTGTAGCTAACACCACATTCTTTACTTTGACCCATGAATAACCTGAATAGGAACATACCACAGCCTTTTTCTTGTTACTGGTCCTGATGCATGGAGGACATTTTCCCTACAGAAACAACTCTGTAACCACACTGTCACCCTAATCATCCTATATATCTGCACTACTAATGGCAATGGCAATTGAAGCTGGCACAGGTAAGTGTATATGGAGCAGTCTCACATCCTGGGATCCTGCTAGGTATACGTACAAGCAAGAGATGAAAGAACTGTGAAGCTGGAGTTGGTTTCCAACCAAGGGACATTTCCAGCAGCTGCTTCTTACGCAGAGAATGGAGCTTGGAGCTCAAAATGCCTACTGTGAGTTGCTGATATAACAAGACTGATTTACTATGATGTTATTTCAGTTTTATGCAAATATGACACAACTAAATTACTTCATCAATCTCATCAGTTCTTTGTTTTCTTTTGGTTAACAGAAGACATATAATCACATGATGCTATCTTTATTTATACAACATACAGAATGTTTTCTTCCTCCTTTACAGTTTATTTAAAAGCAATTATAATTCACTTATAACTGGTTGAACCATGTGCTCAACACATCTATGTTTTCTGGAAGGTCAATGCAATAGAGAAACTGCTGTGTTATTCTTGTTAATTTTCTGAGTTAGGTTACACAATTGCTTAAGAAAACAAAGTTATAATATATGCATTAGTTAAAACCACCAGCAGACAAGATGCGGTGCATGTATGCAGAGGGTTGAAGGCTGCTTTTGTAATCTTCTTTCTCTCCGGCAGGTTCTTGAGTCAGGGAGCTGAATCATAAACAAGATTTATCAGAAGTACTATTTTTTATTAAGTGTTTGTTGATAAAATAGTCTAACTTGTTATTTGTACCAGACAGTTGTTCTATAGTACATTTATTTGTTTCATCATCGCACATTTATTTGTTTCATCACACAGTTCACACGCACGCACACACACTCACTTGTAGTTACCTGGTGGGAGCTACAATAAGAAGGCCAACTGAGAAGTCCACTCAAAAGTGGAAGGTCACATTGATGCACCAGTGGACTCTAGGTGTGAGTTCAGAAAGCCTCCCAAGATGGGGTGAAGATGTAATCCTGTCATCTTTTTCTGCCCATAGCAGCCATCACATTGTCTCATGTGGGCAGAGTCATCACACAACCTATTGCTGATGTGTGGATTGGTAGCCTTGCACAAATTTGGCCAACTCTCAGTGTTCTGAGCTTATCAGGTCTCTGATTCATCAGGATTCCAAGATTCCAGAGCTTACCTCTGGCCTTTTAAACATCTGCTGCTCCCTCAACTCCCCACCCTGATTTTTTTTTTTTTTATTTTTAGATTACTGAGAAATAATAGCAAAGCCACACTATTATGGGATTCTTTTCCTCCTTGCAGAAAATCTCTTTTCCCTTCTGCTGAGAGCTTCTGTCACTTCAGAATTTGTTACTTTTCAGAAACTCCAATATAACAGGCACATATGGAGTTAATATAATATGGTCTAGTAACGTGCAAGTATCAGTTTGCCACTATTAAAAAATGTCAAAGAGTCCCTCAACGTATTCTGCAATCAGGAATCATGGTGAAGTTTTTCCAACTAGGGAGCTATGAATGTCTCCTGGTTCCCTATACTGCAAATTACTGAACACCACTTTTCTGCTTATAAATGTGAGAGAAAAAGGAAACAGCCAAAAAATTACACAACTAAAAAAGGTCCATTGTTCGGAATCGTAAAACTGCCAAAAAGGTAAATTGCAGGTCTGAAAATGAATTTATTAAAAGAAGATGGAAGACCTGTTTTTTTTCAAACCTTCCAATAGAAGCACTAAATCAAATCCCAAATCTTCAGTAGCAGATATTAGACGTCAAGCTTACAGCTCCCACATTTATCTCCCCATGCTCTGAGTGCAACTTGGTTCAGTGCTGGAAAGAAGAGGGTGGCTATAATTAAGATACAAAGACACTGTCTCTGTGTTCTTTCTCACGCTATCTATATCATTATGCCTCAAAACTCAGGCATCTGAGACTTAAAAAAAAATTAATGCAAGGAAAAATAATATTGAGGCAGAAGCTGTTAATGGCTTACAACTTATTCAGGAAATCAGAGCATTATGTTTTCACTGTTTCTCAAAAAAATTCTTTATTAAGTTATTCTTAACAAATGTCCTGAATGATTCATTGCTTCTGCTAGCTTCTATAGTGTCCTTCTGAAAATGTATCCTTTTAAGATTCAACCACAAAGCTCACTCCTTTTTTGTTGGATACTGCTGTGGATATTTCTGAAGAGTGATTTATAGGCTGTAGATTCTCTTACAAGTAAAGAGATTCAAAATGAAAAAAGATCACAGCAAATTACAAAGCTAACCTAAAAAGGTAAAGTTCAGGTGTAAGTAAAACTTTGATTTGGTAGGTTGCCCCTCATGCAGCTTATAAATTGTTACAATGCAATTTGATTTCAAAGAAAAAGAAATACTCTCCGCTGAAAAGTCAGGAGGCAGGATGGGTCTAGTAGTTAACTGTGATGAGTCTGCAAAAATTAAAGCTCCACCTGCAGTATTCTGGCAAAACCTAGCTAACAAACTGAGAGGGGTCAATGTGATGACAGCCTTGTAAATTCATGGGCAGGTGACATTGACTCTAATATCAAGTGAATTGTGTCTATACAAAGAGTCAAAGCCTTGCAGAAGGACCATTAAGGTGAAAGAGTCTGCTGGAGAGAGTAAGATGAAATTTTAAATAACCTAAATACTGCTGCAGAATAAATAAGTATTTTATAAATAGATGAGTCGTATCTGAAAGTGCAACAGGTTTGTGAAAATCTTTAGTATTTGTTCTGGGTGATGCTATAAAAAGTAAAGATAGATGGATCTTAGTTTTGTCTTACTATTCTGCCCTGGTTTTACCTCACAACTGATGCAATTAGAATTATCTAATATTTATGTAGCAAACCTGAGGAGCAGCTTACCAATAGATTTGTGGATGCATAGGTTAAAAGGGCACTGGATAAAATCTTGGAAGAGATAACCATGAGAAGTTACTAAAGAGACAGAACCCATCTGGTTCAAGAGATAGCCTGTACTGAAAACTGTTGAAATCTAAGGGACAAGGAGTGCTTACTGGTTCTTACTCTACCTCTGCCATCTGGTTTGGGTTGCTGGTGGATACAGCATGCTGGGACGGAGGCACCTCCAATGTCTCACTCTTCTTTTGGGCACTGCCAGTGCAAGACACTCTCCAGAAAGTACTTTTGCCCCAGCATGCATTCATGTTTGATTTTGTTTCTCCTCAACTTTGTTTCCAATTATATAGATTACTTGCAGCTATTTATATTCATTTACCTTCTGAGCTACTGTTATGTAGAAAAGTACCTTTCAGAGGAATTTTAATAGAAATTACTGGATGGCATTATAGAATTATAAATGTATATTCTTTCCATAGTAGAATTTAGTAACCTTAACATTATGATCTTATTTTTCTGTTTTCTTTTCTACTTTTTTAGAGAAAGATATGTACACATACACACATACAGAGAGGAATACATATTGAAACAGATTGAATGAATGACTCCTTTAGGAGACTAAGCTGCTGCACATATTGTGCTTTAATGAACAGCTGTGCTCTTCTGTCTCAATTAGTGTCCACAGCACAGGTGGAACCGAAAACAGGAGAGAAGTCAGGGTTGCATCAGCAGTGTCAGTAAGTGCCTACATTTGAGTAAAAGGAAAAGGTCAATTTATCATTCTTATCAGTTTCCAGGATGAATGAGAGAGGAAGAGGACTGAGTGACGTATGTGAAAAATAATTTTAAATGACAGCTGAGGAGTATCAACTTGAACACAGAGTTTGGAGAAAAATATGAGAAGTGTAGTTAAAGGTTATGGGGAAATGGTGAGGAACGAAGGCTCCGGGCAGCCTTAGAAAGATTGTACAGGTCAGCCTTGTGATGCTTGTACTCAGAGGGCAAAGGAGAAGGACTGTGGTTTATAATAATCATCAAAATTATTTACAGTTTTTCACCTTCAGTGTAATTTTCTGTCATTTGCTATGGACCTAGTTGAAGCATTTTTTCAGCTTTATGCTTTAGATGTAGTTTTATTCTTTTTTTTCTGAATTCCTCTCTCTGCTTTTCCTTATGACCTTCTCATTGCTGTTATTCTACTGTACTGGAAATGACGTACCATTATCCACTTGGTCAGTACTTCACTCATATGGACTTGTTGAGTCTCATAGGATTTACCTGGCCATACAGGATGGGAAAGCAAGAGTACCCAGCTCAGGATGGTCATCACAGAAAGTCTTTTTTGGGACATATATCTGGTGACTGTCAGAGGAAGAGGGAATTATAAGCACCTGCAGATGTATTATCCACTAATGCTGAGGTGATATTAAGGTGGGATACTTGTCTCCTAAAGGCCAGAAAGTACAAGAACATCTGCATCTGGAGTGGTCATCTTTAAGTCTGGGAGAGAGACATTTTATTGCCCGATTCATTTGTTGAAGTGCAGATATTTAGGCCAAAATAAGAGAAATTTCAAAATAAAAATGCCTATTTCTCTGTGAGGACTAAGAAGGAAGCCTCTTTCAGATATAGAAATCTACATTTGTTCAGAAAAATCCCATGCAGAGTGCCTGCTATGAGGGATCACTGAAGAGTATTTTCACCCTGATTTGCTGCAGATCTTCCTCTGAGCAGTAGCTGACGTTTTCTGTGGAAGAAAGAAATTATCTCCGAGGGTTTCCCTTACTGATTTTCCCCTTAACATTCATTAGGTTTTTTAAAATATTCCTGCTGTGAATGTATATCATGTGTCAGTCATACTGAATTAAAATATAGCTTAACCATGAAGAGATTTCAGCAAATATTCATTCACATTTTTTCCCCATCAAAAACTTCTTAGAAGCAAGCTACCCTAGTGTAACCAAGCCTGTGTTTTTTTCCTGTGATCTGAAGCCAACAAGGAGCATTAAAGGTATGTATATCTGCTCAGACATGTCTGCTGATGGAAAGTTCTTTATATATTTTACTACATTGAAAAATGTAGCAGCCTCTGGAGATTTTGAGTCTTTTAAAGTATGGCAAAGTGTTATACATATAATCCTTCTCTTGTGTGATTAATTATATCTCAAGTTGCATGAGACAGGCACTCTGAACTTTCAAAACCATGAAAGCCAGCACTCGGAATGAATACGCTCAAAAATATGTATGAAAATAAATTGGCATCTCTTGAAATTTTATATGTTAGAGAGATAAATGAAACCATATAAATTTACTTCCAAGAACTAACATCGTATTTGAAACAACAAGACAGATGGAAACTGTGTTTCCTTGTTACCTCTTGCATTTTAGATGAGATGCTGCCTCATCATGTGACCTGAAGGATTTGGTACAGTATAGAAATAGCCAATACAGCAAATTATGCCTCATTTCTTATCTAGGCACAAATCAGTCTTTAAATGTTAATTTACATGTTAATTGGCATCGCTATATTCTACAGTTCTCCCCTCCTGAGTCAGTAATGCTTCAATAAGCGTGACAGGTGAGCTTCTAGCAGAAAAATAGAAGACTATTTGTCCTGTTAAGTTAGCAAAAAATGTTACTCCAAAGGGAGAACTGAAATATACATTTGCTTCAAATAACCCTACTCTGGTTGCCATTATAAAAACTAGACTATAAAATTGCAAGCTATTTTAAAACCTAGACATTCATTGCTTCATGCTTTTAGAATATGGAAAATCCTATATTTTGGATGTTTATACTTGTGTCAGCATAGAAGTCATCCTTTTGAGATACCTGCAGAAATGTCAAGCGAGAGGGTATCTCTCAGCCATTTCCTTATACTTTCATAATTCATGCCTAGTCAAGAAAATCTGCTCCATAATTTAAGATTTTTTCTAGGATACTCAAATGCACTGTGCTGTACACACGACTCACAACCAAAGATCCAATAAGGCACTGCACAATCCATTCTACCCTTTCCTATAGTTATTTTGACCTTATAATTCTTTCTTCAATAACACTTTTGAGAAGGGCTGAGGACTGGGAGCAGAAGGAAGTGGGTCAGCTTTGTGCCACATTAGAAACATAAAGACTATGGAACAAAAGCCAAGAGTTCTGCCCCAGCTATCTGACTATGACCATGGCATTCTCTATTAGGAAGATTCTCATAATTTCAGGTAATTAAATGGCTAGAAAGCTCATTCTATGCTTGGCAGCCAAAATTAAACATGTCAGATGAACAAAAGCTTTTTAAATGAGAGAAATACTGAGGCTGCTATTGATTACAACCAGTTAATTAGTTTTAGGGAATATTTTGGTCAATGTTTTTGACTGCTGAAAATGATGTCATAAATGTGAACACAACATTCTCTCATTTTTTTTTTCTTGTCAGGATTGCTGGGACTGGCGGAGGGGTTAGTTTGCATTTTTCTATGGCAAGAACAAACCTTCTGCATGGTGGCTTTGTTTATTTCTGTTTCTGATAAAAATATCTATGAAAAATTTGGAAAAATATATAGAAAAGGTAAAAATCATTATTTGGTAAACATTTCTCAGAAAATGTGTACAGTCTTCAGTTAGCCTGCTACTTCAAAATATGGATATATATATTTTTTTTAATTCTTAGAATATATATTAGATATATCTGAGTTAACATGCTTTTTAGATTACTGCGTTCTTCAGTGAAAGCAAAGATTCTACTGTTCTGTAAAAAGATTCTTCTACTCTGTAAGTTTATGAAATAAAGCTCTTCAGAAGCAAAGCTTTTCAGAAACTCAGTACGTGCAGTTACCAGATCTATTTATTTTTATAGTGGTAAATGCTGTGCTCAAAACAAGTGTTGTAATCCCCATTATGTCTAAATCATAGAAGCATAGAATCATCGAGGCTGGAAAAGAACTTTAAGATCATCCAGTCCAACCCTTATCCCAGCACTGCCAAGGTCACAGCCAACACATGGCACTGAGGGCCTCGTCTACGCAGTTTGTGAACACTTCCAGGAATGGTAACTCCACCACTGCCCTGAGCAGCCTGTTTCAATGCCTGCACACTTCAGGTTCCTTGTCTCCATATAAACCTCCCCTGGTGCAGCTTGAGGCCATTTCCTCTTGTCCTGTTCCTTGTTCCTTGGGAGCAGAGACCACCCCCCTCCTGGCTCCATCTTCTTGCCAGGCAGTTGTTTAGAGCTATAAGATCCTCCCTGAGCCTTCTCCAGACTAAACCCCCCCAGCTCCCTCAGCTGTTCCCCATCACACATGCCAAGGCCCTTCACCAGCTCTGTTGCCCTTCTCTGGCCCTACTCCAACACCTCAATGTCTCTCTTGTAGTGAGGGGTCCTGAGCTGAACACAGGATTTCAGGTACAGTCTCACCACTGCCATTGCAAGGGCACAATCACTGCCCTGGCTCTGCTGCCACACTGGTGCTGATACAGGCCAGGATATTGGTGGCTTCCTGACTGCCTGGGCACAAGCTGCTCATGTTCAGTTCCGTCAAACAGCACCCCCAGCTTCTTTCCCATGAGTAATTTCCAGCCAATCTTCCCCAGGCCCGGAGCATTGCAGGAGGTTGTGGCCCAAGTGCAGGATCTGGCACTTTGCCTTTTTGGACCTCATAGCATTGGTCACAGCCCTTGGATCCAGCCTGTCCAGATCCCTTTGCAGAGCTTCCTACCATCCAGCAGATCAACACTTCCACCCGATTTGATGTCATCTGCAAATTTACACATCCCAGTATGCACCAGTACAGACCAATATAGGCCACTATGGCCCCAGATACTGCTGGGGTTGAGCAGCCGTGCTCAACTCCCAATCCCTCCCAGTCCTTCCACTATCTGCTGCAGGTGCTCCCAGACCCTCTCAGTCCTTCCCAGTCCCTCCCAGTGCTCCCAATAACACATTTTGATATATATTCATTTTATTGTGCAGTGAAACAGATCTTTTAAGAGATGCCTTTGAAGTTTAATATTCATATAGTGTTTTACATATATATTAGTATCTATATATGCAATAATATACAATGGTCAGAAACGAATTAATATTTTAGCATAGTATTGACGATATTGGCTGTTTTATTTCTTAGAAAATCCAAAGGCTTTGGCCTCTAACCACCTACTAAGTTAGTACTATAATGGAAACAGTGATAGAAGTAAACGTACACAAAACAGATTGGGAGAAGAACAAATTTTTATTATTTGCATTTTTAGTATTCAGTCTTCTTGTAAGTAGAACTTAATAATAGGGGAAATTGAGACTATGAATATTGCTACAGGAGCCACTGTCATATCTTCCAAGTAAAGCAATGCATTGCAGCAAAACCCAGTGTTTCTGAGATCTAGGCCCAGAGGTACCTAGTCTGGTAGGAATTTTTGGAGACTTGGTTTCTTGAAGTATAGTGGAATGGTAAGCAAAGAAAGTGAAGTCAGTCTCTGCTTGCTTTCCAGTGCTACATCAGTTCCCCTGAACCTTTCATGTCAGCTGGCCTTTCATTACCATACAGCAAGTCTGATGGCAGTGGCCTATTTTTCAAACTTTATTTCTTTGAAGTAGTTGAGATGCTTTTTTGCATAGAACATGTAAGTAGATGGAAAGCTTCATGCGTCCAGCTATTAACCACAATTGCAAAAGAGCTTAGGGAAAGCTTGACCCTTAATGCTTACATCCTCTGATCTGATAGGCACCTTGAGTGCATGCAGCAAATAACTCCCACAATTGTTTGCACTGAATCCAGTGGGCTGTAGGCACATGTAAGAGCTTGAGGGTTTTGGAACAGAGGGCTTTTAAATACACTTGTCAACTGATTTCACACCTTTGCAAATGTACTTTGCTGAGAGCATGAAGTTCAGATGAATCCATTTGACACAATGGTGGAGACAAGCTGAGCTTCACCCTGATATGGATGTATGGATGTGCACAGACAAGAGTTTTAAATCCGCTCAGCTAACTAAAAATACAGTATGTCCCTTGCAGACGTACCAAGGTCATTGAGAGTGCTGGTAATCTGCTGTATAAATGCCAGATGCACAAGGTATAGTCCCTCCAGGCACTTCTAGTTCACATTGTTTATAATGGAAGTCAAACGTCAAGCTTCATTATAGTAAAAAGTTTAGTGTTTCTTCCTGTCTTGCTTTGACATAAATCTGAGTACAAATAAATAAATAATGGCCTAAGAGTTTAGGCAGTATCCTTTCCCAGGCTGGCACAACTTTCCAGTAAACTTAAAAGGGGGCATGTAGGAACCTTACTTCCTTATTTTTTTGTTTGTTTCTGACAGATTAGGCAGCAGGATTTGCCCTTCTATGCAATCTCTTTTATTACAGTTTAATAAAGCAATTTGCAGTTAGGCATCTTTACCTTTTACAAAATATTTGTTTTCTTTTTAATTCCTCCACCAGTTTGACCCATTAATCAGCAAAGGCAAAGAAATGATATGTCATGTGGAGCAGATTTTCTTTATTTACTTAGATAAGAATGGACATTTAACCTAGGCTGGAAGCTCCTGGAACTTTGTGTCAAGTCTCAGCTGATTTGAGCAGTCATTCTTCACAATCCCTTTCATAATCTTAGTGGGGGAGGCAAGAAGTCTACTAGAAAGGTATTACACAGAATATCTTTCTCCTAATGGCTAGAAACCTTCTTCTGATTTCCACACTAGAATAATTTATGGCCAGTTTCTAACCATTTGTTCTTGTGCCAATGTTGTCCTTTAGTTTAAATAGATCCTCTTTTTCCCTGGTGTTTCCCTGTCTGTATTTATCGATAGTAATTTAATTTCATTAGCTTTTGTTTTACTAGATTACCCAAACCAAACACAGTTTTACTCTGCTTCTAGGAGTCATGGTTCTCTGATTGCCCCAAAAGCCTTTTCCTTCACTTATTCTTTGCTGAGCAGTCTTACATACTTCACAAGTTCTCCTAAAGTGGTCAGCAGTACCTCATGTAAAGCCACTCAAATGGCATGGCTCCTTCTGGGAATACAGCATTGGATACAAGAACGAATTACTTTTGTCCTTTTATATATATATCACTAAGTTTCAAAGGTATCACTGGTACATGCAGATCCTCTCCTCTTCTACCATTTTGAGGTTATAATATAAGTTCTTAATATTAGCTCCTAAGTGTATGACATTGTCCTTTACATGATTGGACACAAATTGCAAGATTAATTTACAATAATCTGTTTGGTTATGTTCTGCCATGTTTTATGACATTTTATATGTTTAATTCTTTCTCCCTTCCATTGGATTTGTTTTAAAGCCCTGAATACCTTTCTGAAGATTTGCATGTTATTAAGATCTGATGTATAGGTCAGTATTTGCCCCCCAAAAAATCTCCTTTACATAGTACTTCATGATTTCAGGGTTACTCCATTTCCTAAAATGACAAATAAGTGAAACAGAAAGTCTGGGACTATGTGTCTAAAGTTCCCATTCTGTGGGTTAATGCAATACCTTCATAGCACGCAACAGGAGTAACTCAATAGCCACTAGGAAAAGAATGCAAGGAGAACAACCAAGATTTTCATTTAAATTGCACTTTAATGAAAACGTCATATTCACTTCACTCCTTAATATTTTTTGTAGATTCAAATTGCTAAAATTTTCATCTACACTTTAACTGATTTTATAGTTATTGGCAGCTTCAGATTTTATACCATGGAGTTTCACATGTAAAAAGCTTGCTGAAAAGTTCAATAACTCATTACCGTTCTCAGCACAAAGAAACAAAAACCAGTGAATTATCTTATTTACATTTAAAACCAGTGCTACCTGCTGCTGGTTTAATGTTTTAGTCAGTGTTCTTTCAGGGTGATTTGAGCTTCTCCACCATCTTTTAGTTACATGAAGTAGTATTTTTTAAAACATGTGTAAGTTGTCTTGTCCCAGACTCACCCTTTCCAAAGTGTCTACTTAGTACAACTGTTTGTAAGAGGTGGGTACCAAACAGAAATCAACCTGTTGTTTCTATTTGTATTTCACTGATTTTAGAACTGCCTACAGACTAGTTTTTCTTATATGGTATCGAAAAGAATAGACCTATCTTAGTCTTTACCTGCCTATATAAATATAGGACACTGTAATCAGTTGTATATCATTTTCCCTGGAAATGCTCCTGGAAGCCTCCAAGATCGCAGTGGAAGGTAATATAGGCAATTCAGAGATCGCCCTTCTTCCTGGGACCTTTCCTATGTTGGTGTCATGGGTTCAGCAGTAGTAGTTATTTTTTATCCTTCTTGGCAGCTGGTGCAGCGCTATGTTTTTGACTTTCGGCCTGGGAACAGTGCTGATAACACCAATGTTTTTAGTTATGGCTTAGTGATGTTTGGTCTGG